>JACN01060494.1:0-11480 GCA_000787155.1 Scartelaos histophorus | reverse complement strand
TATTATTATTATTATTATTATCTGATTTCCGATACATCTGACAACTAAAAAACATGTCAATATTGTAGATAAGTCACTGCAGTCTTAAAAATGGAATATTATGAACCATACAAAACAGTTGTGAATGAAATGAAACCAGTGAATTGGCAGAATAAAAGCTCTAACATGTCCACAGTACAGACCTGTCTATGCGGTCAGCGAAGCCCCAGCTCCTGTGTGGGTCTGTGTCTCCGTGTCCCGTGTGGATGAAGGAGTGTTTGAGCGGGCGGCTGATGTCCTGCGCCGACAGACCTGCCACCGAAGTGACCACATGACGAGGAAACTGCCCCACGCGAAGAGTACGGCGGTTCTGACCACGCCACCAGTAATGCTCCGCTCTGGAACATCAACAGGGCAGGGAGAAGATGTGATAACGGATGAAGATAATCAAGGTCATTTTATATGTAATTTTGAATTTTGTTCACTGAGACAATAAAACCTCTAAGATTCTGAAGATCTGAACATAATCCTGAACTAGATAATGCCTCCTTTAACTTTGAATCTTAATACTACATCCTCTACTATAACTAAGTATTAGACTAGAGAGTTATTCCATAAAAGTGGAGTGAATAAATGTGTTTTATTTTGTTGTCTTTGTTTTGGTCCCAGACTAAGCTCCCTGCATCAGTTTCTATGGTGAATAAGCCACAAGTGGGTGACCCTGGTTTCTGGAGCTAAAATAATAATTAAAGCAGCATGTAACTTTTCACATCATCGGTTTTATTCCATGGAAATAGAAAGTTAAAACCATGTTATTTAATATTCTCTGTGGAGACAAATAGGAAGTGAGCATGGTTGCGTTTCTTGAGCTCAAATAAAATTTTTACTGAAAAAAACTCACCTCTCTCTGTACCTGCTGCTGTCAGGCTCCTCGTTTGGTCTTTAAATGTTTGCATTAAACATCTACATCATTTTTTTTTGTTATTTTGTGAGTAAATCAAGATATGAACAGTGGCTGAAGCTGAACTCTAAGGGTGACGTCACACTCACTTTTAGTCCATTTCTTTATTAAGTTTGTGGTTACGACTAAAAAGTTACACTATGCGACTTTAAATGAGACAAACTTACGCTTAAGGCTCGGGAGTATTTACTTGTAAAGTCATATATAAACTATGGAAAGGTTCATGCCCTTTTAAAAAATACAAATTCACAAAGCAAACAAGTACCAAAAAAGAAATCTCCCACAAAGCGAGGAATGCAGAGTCAACAGTCGCTGATGTTGTCTCATAGGAATGAATCCTGAACTGCGCTGCCTCATAAAAAATATCAAATCTGATTTCAAAGCTTTCTGCAATATTTAACAAGATTACCAAACGTATCCTCCATAAGGCCTGGAATATTTTTCTAAGATCTCTATGTCACTTCTTGGCTGATAACAGTATCAGGAGCATGACTCATCCTGACCTCCCCTCGATGATTGTGATGACATCGTTCATTTTGATCTGCAGCTTGTCGTCCTCCTCAAAGTCCTGCAAAGCTCTCATGTCCGTGGGCATCGTCTGGAACAAATTTTACAATAAAAATAAATAAAAGACAACACAGAAGCTTAGGAAATACAGTGTAACATAGAAGAGTATTATATTATATGAGCCATTAGGGCAATGAATTGCAACTTTGGTGTTCACAGGAGGCTAGAATTATATGAAGAGATGGCCTTCTATTTTCCAATATTATTGCAAAGTACATTCAGGATTTATAAAAACATAGGAAACTGTATGCTTTTTCTCCTGTATGGGTTTTTTCTATTCATATTACTCATCCCATTTTACAGGATCTGGTGTTTGAGATGTGAGAGATTATATTATTATATTATTCTCTGTGAGACATTATATATTCTTGTACCTGAATACACTCAAGACATTGTAGGGTTTGATGCATTTTGTAGGTTTAAAATGCACTTTTCCCCATTCTATTGTGCCCCATGACAGGTCAGAACGTTTTTTTATTTTAGAACACAGATAGAACCCTATAATCTAAGATCACTTAATGTCTTGTCACATTTAAATAACAAAGACTATCTGAAGGAATTATCACACTGATATGGTGTTGATATGATACCTCGAGCAAGAAGTCTCTGAGAGCGATGAAGGTGGGTCTGTCCTCGGGCTTTGGGCTCCAGCACTGCAGCATCACATTATAAATGTCCTGAGGGCAGTCGTCCGGTTTGGACAGACGCTCCGCCTCCACATCCACCTTATGGAGAATCTGCAAGGAGAAAAACACAGCATTGATCTTGACCTTAGACTTTATGAGCCAATAATAATCTATAAAATTGTATTTGAGCAGAATTTGTCTTGCCCCGGTATTTATATATTGTATAAGCAATTTTAGAGGTCAAAATAAGCTCTCATGTACTGCAGTGTCTGCCTTGGCCTCTGAAAATTGAGAAAAGAGCTTGTGATGAATAATTAGAAGGCTCAGAATGCATAAGGTAAGTGAGGAATAACTATGGACCACTGAACTAGTTCTGTTTTTTCACATTTTAATAAAAAATCAGGTACAGCACCATTAAATTTGGGGTAAAAATGTTAAACTAGCAACAATGTAATTGAGGACTAGCCAGCCCAGGCAGTTCTGATGGATGAGACTGACAGGTCCATGAACCAATCAGAGAGAAGCATAGTCTGGTACATGAAATTAAAAATAAACTTTTCTGCCTTTACCTGGCTTCCATTGAGTCCCAGCCATGGCTCCTGTCCATGAGTGAACATCTCCCACAGAGTGACTCCAAACATCCAGGTGTCAGAGGCATGGGAGAAGCTCCGAGACTTAAGAGACTCTGGAGCGCACCTGCAAAACAGATCAACAACCAACTAGGTTTTTAATTATGTAATCAGCACTATGTAATGTTTTATACGTGAAGGTGAATTTGGCTGAACCCAAATAATGGCCTAAAAATCTTGGAAAGGATAACATTAGTTCCATTACAGCAGATTTCTATAATATCTGCTGTAAACCTACCAGGGGAAGGGAATCTTGTGTCCCTCCTCCATGATATACTGGTCAGTGTGAGTGGGCAGAGCTCTCATTAAACCAAAATCTCCGATCTTCACGGTTTCGTTTGTCGACAGAAGAACGTTACGAGCGGCCAGGTCTCTGTGCAGGAAACGCTTGGACTCCAGATAGGCCATACCACACGCTACCTACACGCAGATATTACATTATTATACAAGCCAAAACATTAGTAACAATATGTGCTTCACATTTCACATTTCCTAACAGATTTGTAACTGAATATCATTACATGCACGTTAAAAATCTTAACATGCAAGTAATTGATGGATTCAACATTTATATTAATCTCACTGTGTAATCTCAAATCTTGTGTCCCTCCTCCATGATATACTGGTCAGTGTGAGTGGGCAGAGCTCTCATTAAACCAAAATCTCCGATCTTCACGGTTTCGTTTGTCGACAGAAGAACGTTACGAGCGGCCAGGTCTCTGTGCAGGAAACGCTTGGACTCCAGATAGGCCATACCACACGCTACCTACACGCAGATATTACATTATTATACAAGCCAAAACATTAGTAACAATATGTGCTTCACATTTCACATTTCCTAACAGATTTGTAACTGAATATCATTACATGCACGTTAAAAATCTTAACATGCAAGTAATTGATGGATTCAACATTTATATTAATCTCACTGTGTAATCTCACTCTGAAACGGTAATGTAATGTTCACTTTGTTTAACCAACCTTACTATAACCAATGTATTGAAAATGTAATCTTACACCTTGTCTTTTGTTTGAGCGTTACAGAGAATGTGCAGATGGTCCAAAACAGTCACATCAGTCAGTCACACATTAAATGGAGACATTTATTCAAAGGAAAAATGGAATGTGAGAGGAGTGACTGACCTGACCTAGGGTCCAACGTGATCTGAACATGTTGCGCTGATTTTGTGTGGTCTCTGTTTTATTTTCACAACATGACAAACTATGTACCAACTGGAACTACTCATGGTGAAATGTTTATGTGCCCTCCCTTCCCGCTCGGAGATGGGTAGTTCCCATGTAATAGGGGTCCTAACGTCAATAAAAGGCGCAAACCAAAAAAGAGCTATTCAGAGGGTATTGAGCGAACAGCAAGGTGCCTAGTTGCATTTAACTACAGTTTTTCTCTCAATACTCCCTCCACGCGTGAAAAAGAATTCATCTCTTGTCTCTTTCTTATTTTATGTATTTAAGCATAGGTTAAAGGTGAACCTATCAGTAATGATATTCAGTTACATATCATAAAAATCATAAAATCTAAACATTTTTAATTTAGGTTTTTTATAGTTTCTAGCTGGAACTGTAAATGTATTCAAAATGCGACTATGGTGTACATAATTTTGATCTTTGAGAAAAAAACAAAAACAAAGTAAAGAGTTGTGAGTTTGAACATCTTATAAAGTCTGATTCAGTCAATCCAAGACGTGCAGTACAGTAAAGTCACCATGAATGTGAAATCTCAGCCCACACGTTTACATATTTTTGGGCGTGACACAAAAATTCAGTGAAGGAATGCACTGAGTCAAGGAATTAAAGAGGAAGTCGTGGTCTACCTCCTTTAGCTGCGTTTGTTGATCTTCCGGTGGCGAGAGTGACTAACCTGAACGGCGTAATTACACAGAGACAAGATCAGGATGTGGCCCTGGCGTTTTCGGAGACGGTCCAACAGGGATCCCAAGGGTGCGAGCTCGGTCACCTACACACAACAGGGAAGTCTGTATTCAGCACTAAGCTAACACAGATGTTATTATTGGAGCTATAAATATCGGTTACCATTTTCATTGGCTGTGTGAGTACAATGCCGTGGAGGCGGATAAGGTTTTGGTGGTTGAGGGAGTGCATGGCGTTCACTTCTCTGATGAAATCGTCCAGCCCGTCTGAATCCAAAACACCGGCCTTCAGACACTTCACAGCCACTGACAGCTGCGAAAAGAAATGTAAAAAGCACGTGTGAAAAGATTTTAAAATGAAAGATTAAAACCTAAAATGGTATTGTTATTGAGTTGAACCATGTGATTTTTTTTACTGGATGGTTGGCCACCTTCATTTCCCTGATGCTCCACAGTGTGGCATTAAAATATATCTGTCTCCAGGTGACAGGTGACATCAAACAGACCAAGTTACAGGTCAGGGGTCTTATTTATAAAACTTTATGTGGAATTCTGACTGAAAAAACAGATGAAATGCAAACTTTATCAAACTTTAACAGTTTTCTCAATTCATCACTCAATCACTTTCCTCAATTGTTTTTTAACACAAATTTCGTTTTCATTTTATAAATGAGACCCCAGATGTGGGGAGTGACTCTTCTACTAAGAAAGAAAACATGTTTTTCAGGCACACATCAGTTAATAAATGGAAGATCTAATAAATGCCATGCACGAAGATGGCTCCACCACACAAGTTCTGTGGAGCAGCTTTAATTAAAAAACCTGAAAATGAAAATTGCCATTGAGGCTTTTTTAAGACATATTTTTGGCTTGTGGCTCTGTTATGTGTTTAACTTGATGACTGATACTTCACAGCTGATGTCATCAACATCCCCTGGGAGTGTGATGCTACCTTAAGGCTCTGCTCAGTCTAAGGGTTTATTAGTCTTTAATCTGATCTTGATTTTAATAGAATCTGACCAGAAAGAATTGACTTTGCTGTAACCACAACAGGCGAGCTGATTTGTTTCTCACACGTAAAATCACAAACTAGCAAGCATTAGCCAACAGCTATTCACACTCACTATAGGTGTTGAAAATCACAAGCTCCTAAAATGTGTTTAAAAAAAAAAAAAAATCCAATTAAAATTTTGTCTTGAGTTTTCAGACAATCTTAAAACTTTTTGATAGTGTTTGCTAATATGTGCATTGTGTCACCAGGATAACTCATACTATGAAGTTATTTATGTTTTCTTGTTTTCATGACAGGTGGTCTAATAAATCTGTTAAGCACAGTACATTTTGACCAATCCCCCTCCAACCCCCATCATATTGTCAGTGCAAAGTATCAGTGGAAATGAAACTATTTCTGCATCACCATAGTGAGCGTTAATGATAAGATAGAGAACTCTACAGTAACCAGGGTTGAAAGCAGTGCCATGTGGTACAGCATATCTGAAAATATGGCTCATCAGTCCTACAGGGCTGGCCTATTTCTAAAAATCTGGTTGGCAAAAATAAACTAATTATTCACTGCGAGGAAAACATTGCCAGTTTTTGCATCTAAAATAAGATCTCGAGTTCTGCGTCTCACCACTCTCCCGTTGGGTGCAGTCCACTCGCCCCTCCGGACCACTCCAAAAGTCCCGTCCCCGAGCCTCTCAAAGAGCTGCAGCTCCGGCTCCCTGATGAGGCAGGTGAGAGAGGCCCCCCCCTCACTGCTGCTGCTGCCTGGGCCTGACCCCCCCGAGGCCCCCTGCACGCTGGGCTGCTGGGGGTCTGAGTCCGGCCTCTTCACTGGGAACACCTACAGACAACAGACAAGAAGGTTATGAGGAGGAAATCATGAATGAGTGACAGTTTTATAATTATTTTTCATTAAGGCTCATTTGCAGTATTCTAATACGTCTAAAACTATCTATTTCTTAAGATGTATTCCTTAATTACATCTACTTATATTCACATTGAATAAGTTAATATTCAGATACAGCTAAATTAAATGACAGAAAATGCTTTGCCTGTTTAGTGCGGACCTTGCTCATCCAGGACTTGCGTTTGTAGAGAGCTCTTCTTCTCTTCACCGCCTCCCACAGTCTCCTCTGGCCTGAAACAACAGAATCAGACACCGCACTTAGATCTCAAATCAATAAGAGGACTGACTGGACAGATCCTAGACGATTTGTCTCAAACTTAAAGGTACACTCTGTAACTTTTCAGACTTTTGGGAGTCTGTCACCTTCTTGTTTTCATGGCTCTACTCAGAATGTTCCACAGCATGAGATTAAACAACTCTACTTTACATTTATTCAATTACAAGTGGTTTTATAACTTGATCTGGTTTGGTTTCCATGAAGATAGAAAGGTTTAATATCATACTGTGAAACATTCCAGACAAAGCAATAACATCTCCATGAAGAAAAACATTTGATGGACATCAGAAAAGTTACACAATGCACCTTTAAATAATTTAGAGGAGTGACTGGAGAGATCCAAGATGAAGTATTTTAGACTTAATGTAGGGGGAAGATTGTCTACTACAAGATATTCTCAAGTACATCGTCTCTGAAAACCATCAAAAAAAGGTTGAGGGCCTAAGTTGATGATATTTCTGGATATTTCTGCACTTTTACGTTTCATTTTGCAGTCCATAGGGCTCAGGATTGTGTTGTCACTTCATATTGTTTTGGCAAATGGTGCTAGCGTAAATTCAGCCTGAAAGACCTAACTTTGGCTCTGTCTATGTCACAGCTTCTCAGGAGTTTACACTGCAAACTTCTCTGATCTGGCTAAGATTTTAAAACTTATATCAGGTTATTCATCTTGTTTTCAGATTTATTATCACCTTACTAGTTTGGAGACTGAATTAATTCTAGTCTAGAGGTAGTTTATTTTAAGATAACTTGCCAAGTCAAATTATCTGTCCATGCAGCAAGATAATTTCACTACTTTTAAGTCATTTTCTGATTAGTGTTTATATTTGAAGCTTTTTCGCAGTGATACACGCTCAGCCTTCATCACCTTACTCCACTTTGGTTTGTGCCATGCTCTTCTCCATCTTTGTGTGAGCAGCTTTCTCGAAACACGTGTTAGATCCACATACCTGGACGCCCCATGCCGATCTTCTCCAGGTCTTCGTTCTTCACATAGTCGAAGTGGGACAGTCTGGTGACGTTGAGCTCGTCTCTGATCCGGAGGAAGTACTGCTGCAGCTGGACATCAGTGAGCAGCTCCAACAGCCACTCAGTCCCCTCCTCACACTGCATCTGCACACAACAGGAGAGACAGAGGGTGATCAAATAAATACATAAAAAGATACTTGGCCTGTACTGTGCAAAGTAGAAGTTGGTTAGAAATGGTGATTAATATCTCACATATTCACTGATCTATGATATAATGTTATTTCCTCATCAAAATCTTACCTGGAGCTGTGTTTTGTATCACACTTTTTAACACAGAAATCCTGTTTTACAATGTGTTTTTGAACTCCATCCATTTTCATTAGACTAATTTGTATAATTTGAGCCCTAGAATTGCCAGAATCTAACCTGAAAACTACCACTTAATGACATCACAAGGTGGAACAGCGTGTTTTAAGCTTTTGAGATGTAGGCAGACTAAAAATAAAGGGTTACGTATGTGAATGAAACTAAACACAACTCCAGGTACGTTTTTGAGGTAATAACATTCTAACATGGTTTAAAGCTCACAAGAGTCAATTTTACATAATATAGGACCTTTAACCAAAACAGTGCATGTTGAGGTCTTCCGCAGTTCACAATATATACACACAATATATAATTCTGCTTTAAAAGGGGGATTAAAGATCGTTAAAAGATCACATAAAGGTAATAAGGCATTTCACTTCAAAAAAAACCAAAAACTATTAAAATAAAGCTTGCCTGCATGCATGTCAGTAGATATACGCCTTATGTTACTGCAGTTTCTCTCTTGCGGTTTATGATGAACAGTTTATTTGCAGAATTTGGTGCAGTGCAGGAGCTGTCTGTATGTCCCCCCTGTGTATTCGGGGGTTTAACTTCCACCAAACGCAATAAACTGGTCGGTAATGGACCGAGTGAAGCCAATGGACGGTGTCAATGAAAACGTCTAGTTAATGGAGAGAAAAAGTAGTTCATTTATTTGTATGCTAACCTAATCCTAATTTAACATTAAAGGTGCACTGTGTTACGTCTCTGGTGAAGGGCCTGCCATATGCTTTTCTTCTTTGTTTAGTCTGTAATGTTTCACAGTATGGCATCATGGAGACCAACCCAGACCAAGTTACAGGTCAGATCTGTGGAGAGGCGACCCCGCTCACAGTCAGAATGCCTGTTTTTCTATGTATTTCTGAGCTGTAAAACCACTATAATTGAATAGATGTGGGGGCATTCTCAGTGGACCAATGACATATCCATAGAAATGAGCAGGTGACGAACTCCCAACCAAAACCTTTATCAGTTTAAATATAAATCTGAATCTAAGACACACACACTGACGGGATATTGATGTCTTCTGGAAGGGCCGTGGAAATGGACACTTATAATGGACCAATAAAGTTAAGTGCAATGGAAATGAAGGAGCTACAGTGAGCCTCTAATCGTCTTGGCGGCGCGTTCACGACACCAGCAATTACTGTACAAATAAGTTTCCCATTTGTCATTTTTTTCATATTTTGCGAACAAACTGTCAGAGTTACAAGCTAGTCATAAAATGCATTGAAATACCTAAAATATTGGATTCTCTGTAATGAACTTGATTACCCAAACTATTAAAATCTAAAATTATGTAATAGCTACAGGAATTGTCAAAGTTCGTCTCAACTGGAAGCTGCCATATATTGGTTAAATTAACATGATGTCCTATATTATGCAATACTGACTCCTCCAAAACATACCTGGAGTGTTTTGTTCATTCACACACGTTTGAGTAACTCTTCATTATTAGTTTTTCCATGTCTCCAAAGCTCAAAATGCTCTGTTCCACCTTGTGACATCATGAAGAGGTAGTTTACAGGGACATTTTACCTTTAGTTCAGTAGAGAAAATCATCCAAATGACTCAAATGAAGGCGTCTTTCAATCATCTAAATACGGTCCCACTTTAACTATACATTTTTATAGTATTTAACTTGTTTATGTTGTTGCAAGTGTCCAAAAAAGCGCCTAACAAATAAAATGTATTATTATTATTTCTGTTTGAGAGAAGAACTCAGCCTAAATTTTCAGGGTTTGCGTGTTAAACATGTGTGAATGAAACAAAACACAACTCCGTCTGTTTGTGACGTGGAAACATCATTATAACATACAGTGGATCACAAAATACCGCAATATGAGACCTTTAAAACATGTATATTTAACCATACATTTACATTTAATACACAACGTTTTAACAAAGATCTTTCATAGTATCCGTAGTAATAACAGAGTAGCCCCACCCCCAAAACACTCCTGGCTATAGAGCACACACACACACACACACACACACACACTCCTCTTTTTCACATCCACACACACCTTTTCCCAAATCATATTCTTTACCATTTGTCCGCTGCCCGTGCCTCCTCTCATCCTCCTCCCTCTCTCCTCTTCATCCTCCTCAGCATCCTCTTCCTCCTCCGCTCTGTTGAAGGGCAGCCGCTGGTACATATAGTTCTCCCCCATTGCAGCCTACAATACAACGTCTGGTCTGAATTGTCTAGTTTCGTCGGTGCTAGCTGTGCTCCGCCGCGTTAGCTCCTCTCCCTCTTCTCTCCCTCTTCTTCTCCTCCTCCTCCTCCTCCTCCTCTCTCTCTTCCCTCTATCTCGCTTTTGGCTAGTCTCAATCCCATGACCTTCCCCTGCCAATTGATACGTGCAAAAGATAGCGAGCCAAAGGTACACTACGGCTGTCTATGAACTCACACCATGCACCCGTACAACGCATCTCCGTCTACGCTCAAATCTGTTATCTATTTCCCTCTCCGTCCTGCTACGAGCTCGGCGGCGAAAGCAGACTGTTCGTTTTCATCTTGTTAAATAATTTAGCGGTTTTGGAGGAGAAAAGGGAGGAGGGGCGAGGAGAGGGAGATAGAGAGAGAGAGAGAAGATGCCGAGATCCCAAAAGGCTGTGCACAGATGGAGGTAAAAACGCATGAATGATCAGGGCAGACAGGAATCACACACAGACGGCACTAGTGAGGAGAAGAAATAATTACGACAACTAATTAAAGAACGGAAATCAGTCAATTAGAAAAATAATCGGCAATTTATTTAAAGCTGCAATGTGTAACGTGTTGTTCCAAAGTCTGGCATTAAACTCATCTATATCCACTGAAACAAGGGGATAAAAACAATACATATTTTCAAGGTATAGAACAATTAAAAACAAATAGCTGTAGACCTGTCACGATAATTAATATATCGACTTATTGTTCAATAAATGAAACCAAAGAACAAGTTGGGGCTTGGTTTTTATCATGTGTATATATATATATATTTTTGCAAAAGATTTGGGGAAAAGGGATTTGGGGTATTTTTGTTTAAATATGATAAGGTTTAAGTTAAGTAGATAATTTGGCTTTGGTTAAGTAGATAATTGAATAAGTCACTTCTATGACTAGTTATTGGTTAATTCTCCCATTTAGTTATTGTATCTTCTGTCCTTTAACGCTACATTATATTAAAAATGGTTTACTAGAAAGATCCTGCTTTATTTTAATTGTGTCAGTGGCATAAAGTAGATTCAGTGTTAATGTTTATAGTAGTATTCCTCTGGAGCAATATATGACTTTCCTTTAATTTATTATTATTATT
>JACN01110735.1:0-30258 GCA_000787155.1 Scartelaos histophorus | reverse complement strand
TTGGACGTTTGATTTATATTATGGTCCCTAAAACTAGTTCCTCAATTTTCACTTTTGGAAAAACATTCATACGTTTACATTCACAGGGAAATTCAAATCGACCAAAGACCCAACAAATGTGAATGGCTACAAGATGTCCAGGGCTTCTGCAGTTTAGCACTAGCACTAAAGCTTTGCCGCTTTAATGACTAAAATGACAAGCATACATATAAGATAAACACACTTTTGGTAGAAATAGATAAGCCACATCTCATTTACGTCGCTACAGCAATTACCTCTAACTCTAACACCACCTGTAGGCTTATGGTGTTATTTTCCCACAGCTATGCAGTGCACACACATTTGCTGGGATAAAAGCTTTTAACCATGTTATATCGTCAAAAACTTACACAGAGTTGTGTTTTGTTTCATTCACACAGGTTTGAGTAATCCTGGTTTATTACCTGCATTCAAAAGCTCAAAATGTTGTACCTTTTACCTTTAGTTCAGTACTGTAGATATTGGGAATTCCAGGGCTGAAATCATTCAGATGAAAGGTGGATGTTTAAAGGTGGTATAGAGGATTTTCCAAGAAACAAGAAGTACAGCGACTGTTTGTCCTTCTTCAAATGCTGCGCATGCAGGTACCCAACCCCCCTCTTCAACAGCTCCCGCCTCCTCTTGACGCCAAAACCTGGTGCGCCAAGGTGGCTACTATTCTCTTTTACTATTATCATAACTGCAACGACATTCAGAGTTATAATAAAGTTGTTGTGTAAGAGTAATGTACGCTGCGCAAAATCTTGGCGATTACTTTAGATTAACATTTACATTTTTAATGAAGTAGTTTATCCTAGAAAACAAGTTCACTCCTCATCACTGCACAGGACTTGTAAATACAACTAACTACTAATACAACAAACAGCGGCAAACAGACTTTTCCTTCCAGGATACAGGATATCACATTTGTGTCCTGAAAAACGTCTGTCAAGCTCTTGAAAGTAAAGAATGTTTCCCAATGATAAGCAGAAGGTCCCTGTCCATAAGTAATTTAGCTCCAATGCGTCAGTCTTTAGAGCCTCGTCTGCTTCAGTGCAGCCATCGCTGGAATGAATCTCCTAGAATCATCTTTGTTTGGCCTTGCTCATTTTCCCCTTTTCTCCTCCTTTCAGCGACCTCAAAAATTGACTTTCTTTTGCAGTGAACTGGTAGTGGATTCATGTCTGTCATCGCAGCAAACTTTGTGCTAACTGAGAGGATGCTACGGCTCGAAAAAGCCGCTAAGAACCGCTGTGTTGGTTTAGTGAACAGCACCTTGCGTCTGTGGAATGGGTAAGAGCTGCACGTAATCCCAGCGCGCCGGTGAGTCAGTCATGCTAGAAGTGTAGAGACAACCCAACAGCCAAAAGAAAACAAGGTAGCCTCATTTTCTATTGGCATCATTGACAAATTGAAACAAAAAAATCCTCCATACAACCTTTAAAAACACAATGGAGTACTTGTATTACCACGTGACATTACAAGGTGGAATAGAGAACCTAAATATGCAGGATTTGTGTGTTGTGTGAATGAAACAAAACACAACTCCAGGTATATTTTTGATGGGAAAACAGCATTATAACAGTAATATGGGCCCTTTAAACTGTATTTTTTGAGTTATTTATTATTATTTATAGTCATACATTGTGCAGCCCATCAAATGAACATGAGGACACCAATAAATGCTGTTCATATTTCATACACTATTTAAATCATTAGGTTCTACTTCCACTGCCTTATTGCTTCGTGATTGTATTCTGTGATAGTTTGGCTACTTCTTTATTTGCGCTAATATTGCACTGTGTTTCTAGTATTGGGGGCGATGTAACTCCTCACAGCAGAAGCCATTTGGTTTGTCATGTCTGTTTTCATTTTGGGCAAATCAGACGGAGCTAGGACTGCAAGTCATTATATCAGAATGAGGCAACAGACTGTGAAATGTAATGTGTACAGGGAGAAACACCATCAAAGTGAAGGTTATGATGGCTGATTTGGAATAGTAAACACTGGGCTACAAATCTGGAGAGGAAAATGTAATAGCACCAATAATATTTTCTTTTATTAGCGCAGAGCTATGACTGAAATTGTTTGTGACAGTAATTACTTTTTATTGCGATTGAATTCATAATGGCAGAAATAGTCATAATATTTGGACTAATTTAACAAGAAAATATTGATGCTGAGGAGGATTGGAAATGCATGGAGTACAGATCGCAGTTCACATCTTGGGCAGAGCTGAGGTGATTCATGTGTGTTATCTAGAAACACAAAGAGACTAGTGTGAAAATAGTAACACAATAATTCAGGTGTAAGTGTTAAATGTGTTATATTATGCCTAAAAAAAAAAGATTCTTATGCTTTAAGCCATGTTAGAATGTTGTTACTTCCTCAAAAACACACCTGGAGTTGTGTTTTCTTCCATTCACACATGTTTGAGTAATCCTTTATTAATAGTCTGTGTGTGTCTCCAAAGCTCAAAATGCTCTATTCCACCTTGTCATATAGTGGTAGTTTCCAGTTACCATATACCTTTAGTTCAGTAGAGATTCCAAGGCTGAAAATTATCCAAGTGATTCTAGTGAATATTGGAGCACTTCCTGCATTACTGCATGACACCACAAGGTGCAACAGAGTGTTTTCTATTTGAGAGAAATACTATGCCTAAATATGCAGGGTGTGTTAAATGTGTGAATGAAGAAAATGCAACTCCAGTATGTTTGATGAGGAAACAATATTATTAGGGTGAGGGTTAGGGTCAGAAAATAGTGTAATATGGACCCATTAGTAGGTGGTGCCACCAAGCAAATTGCAGGTTAAATCTGTGGATAGGTGAGTCCATATAAGAAAAAAATCATTGAAATAGCATTGGAATGAGCTTTAGTTTTTCTTTTGTTAGTTTTGTTTTGCCAAATTGTTTGAATCATGTCTGCTCATTGAACACAGCCTCCAGTGAAGGTCTGACATGTTTGCAAATGTCACTCTAGTCATGCTGCAGACTGGGAAAGGCAAAGGCAAAACAAATAGACAGCTGGTTACAATTATGGTTTTACTGGGCGCTGATGGGCCAGTAATTACAGGATTAGAGATGTGTTACTGCACAACTCTAGAGTCCTCTCCCAGTCTGAGAGGCAGACACAGGCAGAACAGGGCAGCACCAGCTCCATGTTTGCTGAGCTGACTCCCTCACACTTGTGTGCGCCTCTCCACAGGACAAAGACAAGGACAAAGCAGATCATTTCTAATAATTGTAAGTGTAAAAATGTACCAAAACAATCATTTTATGTTCTCTCATTATTACCAAATGACAGAGGTGTCCAGGTAGGAAGGATTCATATGCTTTTCTAGGCTTTATAAATAATTTTCCCATCATAGTGATGTACAAGAAGAGGAGTGCAGTGTGGGCAGCCCAAGGAGACTTTTGAATAGTGTTTTCTTCAAGTTCAGATCCAAAGCTATAGGCCTGTGTCAACACTGTGTCAATATATGACATGAACAATGTCAGTATAATATCAACACTTCACACCTCAAGGATGTAGCAACAACATGTTATAACTTTAAATTAATCACTGAATTTTAATGAAACATACCAAATAAATATGAATGAATGCTTTGATAAGACATTATAGTCAAGAAGTGAACTTGGCTTCTCTCTTCTGCTTGTGTCTGCCGTTAGATTGAGACACTGAACTGTTTACATCATACAATAAATATTTTGTGAGTGCAGAGCCTACAGATAATGATGTGTGATGACATGATTTCATGTTGTGGCCCTGCTGTAGCTCTGTGAGCACAAACACCTCTCCAGCCCATGTGTAGAGCCCCAGGCCAGAGCTCAGACCCCTGGGACCCTCTCCCTGTCCCACTGGATGAGCTCAGTGCCAGCCCTGGTTAGTGCCATGGTTGGGCTCCACACAGAGCTGCTGGACAGCATATGTTTGATGTGACACATACTCTTTGTGTATGTGTGTGAGTATGTGCTCTGTCCACACAGCGCTCCCCTCAGCACCTGGATACAGCATAAACACATTTTACTGTACTGCTCATCTGTGGCTGCAGGTAAACAAATCTGTTTACCACAAACCCTCTGAAGCCGTCACCATAGCAACCAGCTGGAAAGCATCCAGCATCACATATATTAGATTTGATGGAGTCAAAGCTCTGACCGCAATCTCATTAAGACTAATGTGTTTATGTTTGTGTAGTGTACCGCTCATTATAGTCGTGTTTGGACTGTTCACATGCTCACTAAAATGCTCAGTGACTTTTGGAATATTCTCTGTGTCATGAGGTAATGTCTGTTCCCTGCACAAGAAACATTTGTTTCTTGAAACATCTGTGCTGAAGGGTTGTGGTAGACTGTCCACAAGCTCGTGAAACCTACTTGATTTTGAAGGTACAGATAATGTGGAGTGTGGAAAATTAAAAAACAGAAAAATTAAGTTTCTTTCTGCAGTGCTTATGCTTGTGGGTGAAGAATGTGAACAGTATGCCCCAGTCTGTACCAGTCTCAATGTGCATGCAGTGCTGATGGATATAGTTACTCCCCTCTCAACCTTGTAAAGAGTACTTGTCTTTTGCGAGGTACCCATCTTTCTCAGCTGTCTGTTTGGTTCACTTGTAAAACAAAGCTGTACTTTATAGGCTTGTTACTGCCACTGGGTTACTCTTTTATTTATTAGCCTGTCCACAGCAAATGGATGTGTTTGCAGTCTGTGATGTCAAGCTTGATTCCTGCGTTGCTACTGTAATAAGGCTCAGAGAACTATGCAAAAGCTATCAGACATTATCAAAGTATCAGGAGTTTGCATTGGTGTAACTTAAATAACCCTAACTTGAATCTTTTAGATTTTTGCAGAATTACCAATATTTTACCAGCATTTTATTACCTATTAACTGAATTAGTCACTAACATCCTTAATCAGACCAAATGCATAAAACAATGAGAAATTTTACATGGGAAAATGGTGGAACATAGAATGATTGAAAAGACTAACCCAGGACCAAGAAATATATAAGGTATAGCACAGTGACTAAATCTGAACCTAACAGACTGAACCAGGATTTTTTAAAAGACCAAATCATTTATTTTTTTAAATATACTATAGGAAAGTACTAAAAGTGGGCTAAAATGTGTATAAAAGAATCTAACAAATCACCAGACATAGGCTAACCACTATTAAAATGGTTACAGTTGTCATGAAGTGATAGTTTTCAAGTTTAACTTTTACCATTTAGTAGAGATTGAAAATGACATGGGCGAAATTATCCAAAGACTCCTAGGGTGAAGGTGTATGGAGTTTAAAGACACAGTGAAGCATTTCCTACATTACCATTACATCACAAGATGGAACAGTGTGTTTACAGAACTCAGCCAAAATATGCAAGATTTGTATGTTATGTGAATGAAACCAAATTCAACTCCGGGTGTGTTTTTTGATGAGGAGCATAGATCAGAAAACAGTGTAATATAAGCCCTTTAAAACCAAGATCTTACATACAGTTCCTTTTGCAACTCCAGTCTATTTTGTACACTGTTTTTGTAGTCCAAATATGCTGGGGGCCAGATTCTGTCAAGTGCAGTCACTGCGTCTCAGCCCATAGACTTACCCCGTGCACTAAACTCTAGATAAATGATAACACGGCGCTAATCTTCCCTGGCACGCCATCATAGCTCATTTCCATTGCAGCCTTCCTCATTGTAGCAAACTCAAATGCAAACTGGCACCTAACAGTTGTCTTCATTCGCCATGCCCTTCTGCCCAGCTCTCCGTAATGGCCGCTCTACAATAAGGATCCACTTTTTGATTGCCAGTGAATATCCTACAGTGATTTAATGCTTTTTTTCTTCATGACAAGGGAAGTGTGAAGCCCATTCGTTTCTGTGGCTGAGTTCATCTTGATTTAGCCAAAGGATGGAGAGGAAAGAAGAGAGGAGAGATTTTTAGTGCACTCTCTGTTCTCTGGGATAATGAATGCTTTGTCAGGGAGAATCCATCAACGGTCACTGTGGGGGGAGGAAATGTCAGGGAAAGTTATGGTTTGTTGGCTTTTAACCCACGTGGCCCAGCCCTGCAAAGTAATTGAAGTACAGAAAATGTCAGGTTGTTGCACTTCATCTATTTGTATAGCTGTCTTGCAGGATAAACAGAAATATTGCTGTGGAAACACGATGAACAACAAGCCCAGTGTCTGTTTAGATCTGTGAAGAGTGGGTGGAAGGTGATGGACCACGTGATAAAATAAGACTCTATTGATTTGTGTTCCTATACTACTTTGTTACTTTATTGTGCTCCTGTGCTTTGCTTTAGAAAGCCTTTCATGTAATGTTGATTTGATATTGTGCAAAGTGAGAAATGAGACATGGTGATTGGACCCTGTTAAAAGCTCTTGTCAAAAAGAGCTCAAGATAATGGAAAAATTACTTGTATAAAGTGGAATTTGTGCAAAAATACAGAAGTGCATTCGTGTTTTCAGGTAAAGCACAAGGTGTTTGCACAAGGGCTACTTATTCTCCTCTACTTATTCTCCTCTACTTATTCTCCTCTACTTATTCTCCGCCTACTGTTAAGAATATTCAATTACAAGTTCATTCGTAGTCTGTTCTTTACTATTCACATGTTGTCCTTTGTCCCACTCCCCTTCTTGGGGAGTGACTGTTTCAGAGATGCTGCTGTTCCAGTTTGGACCGTGGTGCCCCCTAGTGTCCAGGACCTGGACCCCTCCCTCCTTCATGTCCTGGTGTAATCTGTCCTCATCCTGTTAAATTAGTAGTTTCCTTCTGCCAATAGCTTTGGTCTAGAGATTTACAACCTTATTGGCAGTGGACTCGGCCTGGTCATCTATGCCTGTCCGTCCATGGGAGTGGATCTCTCCTTCACTGTGGTTCTCCTCGAGGTTTCTCGTTTTTTTCCCACTGGGTTTTTTTCGAGTTTTTCCTTGCCGATGAAGGAGGGTCTAAGGACAGGAGATGCTGGGACAATTATCCATTTGCCTGCTTGTTGTTGGACATTCTGTATTTTTGAATTATTAATTAATTATGATTTATTTATTTTTTTCTTATTCGGCTTCATTCTCTGTCATCTTTGTTTGGTAATTTAACAATTTTGTGAAGCCCGCCGAGATAACTGTTGTTATGATTTTGGGCTATACAAAAATAAATTGAATTGAATTGAAGGTGTCAGGACATAATATTGCCGAAACTCCCTTTTTTTCAAGAGTCCGCCATTTATTATGTGAAAACAAATGAATCAAATAATTTCAAGGGAAGACACTACAGGCAAAATTCATTCTGATATTGTGGTTTTGATCTCTCAGCGTACAAGCCTTCAGTGTTTAATCAGGTCTAATAAAAGTCCAGAGATTTACATCAAGTACTATGACAGTTTTTAATTTATGTAACGTTAGAATGAGAACTGGACAGTGAATGTACTTTTTTTTTTTTTTTCTGTGTGAATATTTATCTTTTAGAATGGTTGTCAGCTGTAGAGTAAGAAACAGCAGACAGGAATGAACATTTTTGCAATAATCTAATTTCAAACAGAGACACAAGAGTCTATTGTTGCATAAAAGCTAAAAATTTATATAGTTTTTTTATTTATTTGCTTACTATTTGTCATTTTTTTGTTTTTGGGTAGTGGGGGCAAGCAGAGGTAGATCACCTTCAGGCTCATCATCAAAACAAAAGCAGAATTTGGCCTTGGTTGCACTTTTTTTCCTTCTTTTTTCTTTGTGTCGTGTCTCATGATGACTGTCTCTGGTTCGTCTGGTGTTTCAGCAGAGAACAGAACACTTGGTTTAGTGTCGTCAGGTTCAGATGTTGTAGATTTTGGTGGTTCCTCATCTTTGACCACATTGGGGCTGCTGTTGTGGGACTCTTGAAGGATCAGTAGCTTGTAACCTCAAAGTTTGTTTATTACTCCTGTTAGGGTTTTTCTTTTAAGGAGTTTGTGTCTCTGCATTTGTATAACCTCAGTCTTTGGTAGTGTTGTCAGCACCCTGCTCATTCTCAGTCAGGTAAATTGAAGGAGTATTAGGCTCATTCTTTAGTGTTGGGACCTGAATTGCTCGAAGTGTCTGAACATTGACTGATGGACAATCATTCTCCCTTGTGCTCTTATGAAAAATTTAGGGGAAAGATTTAAGGGAAAAAAAATCCCCTTTCTTTGCAGCAACAGCAAAAAAAAAAAATTTGGGGGGAGCTGAAAAAACAAATTAACGTTCCAGAGCAACTTAACAAGGGGGACAGCGCCATGACACACACACTTAAACAGAGCCGCAAACTCATGAATGTTGATAGAAATTGTGATAACATAAATATCCACACCATAGACTGTCTATGATCCACACAAATCCCATTTCAGTGCGAAAATCAAGTGACCATTAATGACCTTGAGGGCACATCAGGCTACATTTTGTAGTGACTGAGATTTCTTTTGCTAAACAGGAGAATGTGAGTCTTGAACCTCCCACATCCTAACCCACAGTTTATTGCATTGAGCTACCCAACCAGTTGTTTGTTGGCCCTGAACTTTGGTATTTAAACAAACATACTGGGACAACACTAGTTTTTTTGTTTTTTTTTTTCAGCCCCCAATTTTTTATTTTTTTTGTCTTTGCTGCAAAGAAAGAAAGAAAAAAAAGGCAAGAGAAAACATTTTTTGAGTTGTTGGTGCAAAATGAAAAAAAAAAAAACAACCTAAAAAAACCCCAATTTTTTTCACTTGCCGCAAGCTCAGGGTTTCCATAGATAGCAGCTAATTTGTGTTCTTTATTGGTTTTAATTACTGAGCCCTATTCTTGTAACCAGGAAGAGTCAGAGCAGCCATGTCTGTCTAAAGGCCAGTGGACTTGGTTCTAATTGTAAAGGGGCTGTCTGTCTTTCCTGTTTAGTGATCCATGGTTGGACCCTCTCCTCCACTTAGAGTTAGCCAGGCTTGAATGACACCTCCGTCTTAAAGAAAAAGCTACACAACCTCGAACTGTTGAAGCATGGATCCTTGTGTGTAACCATTCTTTTTACTGTAAAGTCTGAAAGAAGTGTCAGTGCTGGAATAAGGAGGAATTTAGTGTTAGCTGTTGGTTTGAAGCCTAGACATTCTTCTTACTAGTTACATTCCAATGTGCTCCAATAAAAATGGTCTAGGTAAAAGTTCACAAAGATCATGCCAAGAATTTATTGAACTACAAGCAAAATATAACACTGATCAGGCATCAGGCAACAACTGCTTTTATACTGAAAGTCACCTGTCGTTCCCCTCAGAGTCACATGATCACTGCTGACATGTTTTGATTTTGCCTTTGTGTGGAGGTTGCAGACAAGTATTTGATACAAATGTTATGATTGGGAAGACTAGAGAATGGGAAAAAAAAATCTGCAATCTTCAGTAATTGTTCCCTGGAATGAAATTGATTCACACCCAACCGAGCATGAAATAACATTGGCAGATGACACTGCTGTTACTGTGGCTGGAACACAACATGATTCTAATAGGAATAATCAGCACCTTCTTCTGCAGTGGGGAACACACACAAGAGCTTATATGATGTGCACACTTTTACCAGGTAAGGCTGTTAGAGATTGAATTAATCCTGACCTGGAATATAGTTCCAGGTATAAACTGTACCCTCTTTTCTAAGAAAACATAATAGGCATCCATGATTCACCATGTATTTTTGTTTGTTTCCTTTTTACATTAGACACCATCCTTTAGACTAGAGTTGGCACTTTAGGGAAAATAACTGTTATCTAAAAAGAACAGTATTCTAACAGTATTCTTCTGACTGTGTTATATACTAAAAACAATATATTACATTTTGTTTTGGTTTTTAATGTCTGATCATTCTTATTCTACTGCAGTTCTATATATTTGAGGTGTGCCTTGAGGTAACCTGAGTTTTGATGGGACATTACAGAGGCATATGCACAAATGCAGAGGTAATCCATTTGAGTGCACGCGCTCAGCTCTCTAATAGACTGATGGCCTGTCTGAGCTTCAGGTGTAAGGGGAGATAGCGCAGGCGTGTGCTGGGCTAATATGGCATGCACATGAATACAGCCTCAGAGCGTTTCCAGCCATGCACAGCCACATGTCTGACATGTGGTCACTGGATTAAACCACTCTGTACTCCCTACAGCCCAGGGCAGCTTTTTAAAAGTACTTAACATGACTTTAGGAGAGCTCCTCTCTGTAAACATGGACTAGAGCGGTATAGTCTGACAAATGTCACCACGTTTGACTTTTGCGGTTTAGGTACTCTAAATACATTTGTATTTGTAGAATTAAGAAATGTGTTCTATGTAAACTGTCTGGAACAGAGGGTGAGTGCAGTGCTGCACTGTAGACTCCAGGTCCTAAGCATGTTTTGGATTGAAGGAGGAAACTGGAGCCTGATATGTCAGAATATGTCTGCACTCTATAGTTGCATGTTCTAATAATAAATAAAGTATAAGATATGACTAAGATTTTTCCTTCTGACATCAAGAAATATGTTGTTTTATACAGTAACTTCACTATATCTTGGGCAACAATGTAACAAAGGCACATATGTGATCAATAACCAACACAAAAAGAAAGACACATGGTTTAGACTCTCCTGTGCTCCACATTAAGTCACTCAACATTTCTTCAACAGCACATCTCAAAAGGCTATTGCTGCATATGCAGTTTAAGCTACAAATTCATTTTCTCTCCTGGAAAATAAGGATGGGATTCAAGTGAAAAGCAAGGTTAATTAAAAAGAGCTTAAATCATAGTCACTAATCACTGTGGCGTACACACCGACTCCATATCTCCACTTTCGAGAAAGAGATGCAATTGTAATGAAAAGTGTTGGGAACAATAGGTGTGGAGCTTATAAAACTGCTGACGCTGTTCTAATTTTGTGCCTAAAGCTGGCAAATGAAGTCATCCTCATCCAAGTTATTTCTCACAGTTTAATTAGAGGTCAAAATGAGTGGGATTGTGTGCTCATGTCAGCACATTTGCAAACAATATTCCTGGATAGATTTATGGCTATGAGTGCAACTCATATTGGTGTTTTTTATTTATTCCCCCTATAAATCTGTGGGAAAATATAATTTGGATTTGATATGGCATGTTTACAATATAAGGCCAAGTGACCTTTGAGATAGACCCGAAGCCAGTCACATGAGATTAAAACAGTGTAGCAGTCTGTCTGCACAGTTTAATGTTATTCATAGGACTGGCCCTAAAATATAGAGCACAAGCGTCATATGAATGTGTACTTGGTGACATGTGACTTTTACAAGAAGAGCAAATCGTTTGGTTTAGTATGATGTTTGCTATTCAGCGATTGACCAGGTGGGACACAGTCCAGACAATCAGTATGTGGAGCTGCATGACTATTTATAACAGAGTGATTTGAATGAAGCTCACTATGACATTAGATGTGTTTGGAATACTATTACTGCACTAATCTATATGTTTTGCTTTTCATTTAATTTGTAGGATTTGCGTTTTTTTTTTTTGTTCACCGGTCAAGAAATCTTTTGTGGGATTACTTGTTCTAATTTTGCTTTGTTTCTCAACTTTGTTCAATATGATTGTGCACTCATGGGATTTACTTGTTTGATGTATGTGCATACATCCATATAATAAACTACTAATTCATGTTTAATGATTCAAAAATACTGTTTCAACTGAAATGAATTATTTTACTTTTATAATGATTTTATTTTATAATAATAAAGACATGTGCTTATGTTGCTTCTCTGAAGATAAGTGTTTTACATTCCATTGTTCAAGAACAAGATTCAGGAAGTGTGTTGATCAAGGACACAAGAACTTTATGGATGCTCTTTTACTTACTAAGAGTAATGACAAATTGGGGTCAAAAAAGGAGATGCCAAATTTACTGAATTACTGAGTTCAACTGAACACACAGTATTTCAAAATTGCTATTGTTTACTACAAAAGAGAGCAAGACTAAACATTAATGACTGTCCTCACTTTCTGCACTGCTTAAAATTCAAATTCAGTCTTTCTGAAAGGAGAATGGTGCGTTAGTGAACAGGTGCATATGAAGAAAGCCCCAGTGTGGGAAAGTGTGTGATGGGAGACAAACAGCTCAGTAGAGAGATAGCATGAAAGCGATTAAGGCGTGACCCACATTCTGTTGTGTCTCTGGCCTTTCATTCTGCAAATAGAGGAGGACACCCGCACATGAAACAGTGGAAAAACACAGGATGCTAACGAAGACAAGCCATCATACAAGGAGCATCTGCTGAGGCGTTGACTGGGTTGTTAGAATGAACTACTTAGAGCACATAACTGCTATTAGTAACCTTCAACAATTGAAAAACAGGCTGTAAATAGAAAATAGTTTTACTTTGGGGTTTAGACTAATTGAGCAAATATTAAAACTAATTTCTATGGATTGAAAAAAATGTATATTCTTTTTTTATTTTCAACCATTTTGATTCAGTTGCATCATTTTTCCTCTTCTGATGGACAAATTAAGAATCACATAGGTTTCAGTATATAGTGTAGTGTGTTTAGGCATACAGCTTTTTCAGTTCCCAAGCTGGTTTCAATACTATAACTCTAAATATCTGCTATATCAGCCAGTGCTAGTGCAGAGACTGAACACAGCATTTTTTTTAGTTAAAACAAAAGTAAAATTATAAAAAAAAACCTGATCCAAATGTGTGGTGTAGCTGTTATTTATCTCTCAAGTAACTACAGAACAGCTTTGTGTAAATACAAAAGATAACATAGAACAGAACATAGAGCAGAGCCAATATATGGAAGCTGATATCTGATCCAAGAAATCTTTCAGTATTGGATCATGCATCTCTAAGAGTGTTAAAAGGTCTTTTTGTAATGTTAACATTTGTGAAGTATCCTTTACAAGTTGTTTTTTATAGAGTTAATTTTGTCTCATTGATACTCAGAAATGCACAGAGGGTGATTTACAAATAGCCATTGATTTGTACACGTGTTTTGATATCCACAAATGCAAATTTAATATTTGTATCTTGTATTTCGGTCTTTACAAATAGATGTGTATTTGCAAATACATCTCTTTCATTTGCAAAACATAATTTAATTTGTAAAACTGAAAATTCTGTTTGTAAAAGGTGATTCGCATTTGTGGACCACCAGCATGGATCTATTAAAATCACAAATTAAAATTACACAAATTCACAGATTTCCGGTATGACGTCATTTTGAAACGCTCGAAATTCATAAACTCCAAACAGCCACAAACTGCCGAACGATTCACGGGCACAGGCAGCCACTAGATGGCAGTGTTAAAAGCGAATTCGTGTTTTGTTTTGTTTTTTTGTTTTGTTTTTTGTAGTTTTCTGTAGTTTTTTTAAACAGCCAATCAGAGATCACCAGACTACGTCCCTCCGCTCTACTGCGCATGTTATTTGCAGACAGAGTCGCGGCCGAGTGTTTGTGCTGTTATGTTGGAGGCACAAACCGTTTTGATAAAAACAACAAAACGCACAAGTTTTACAGAATTTCATCAACTCGCACTTTCAAGGCAAACAAGAGACGTGTTTGGTCACATCCATCATCAGAAGCGACCGGAACAGATGATTAAAAAAGCCTCATCTGCAGTGGTCACTTCATATCAGGTGAGCCTGTTAGCCTGTTAGCTAAACAGCACCACCGCTTTTAGAAACACATTTACAGAGACCTACAAAATATGAATAATTAATCGATCAAATTAGTGTATAACTTTTAAAAAATTATTTTTTGCTAATGAAAAATATATATTTACAAATACAAGTAATACATATTAAATTTGCATTTGAGGATATCAAAACACATGTACAAACCAATGACTATTTGTAAATCACCCTCTGTGCATTAGTGTGTATTAATGAGAGAAAAATATCTCCATAGTTTCTGTTGACTTACCTTCAGTTCATTCCTTTTCTAATGTTAGAAAATATTGCTATCATAAAGTTGCTACATGTGTATTTTGTCCAAGGCTGTAACATATGCTGCCCTACATAATCCTATTCCTAGTAGCGGTAAGAAATGTGGAATAAACATAAATTTGTAGAGCCTTTGATATGTGTTGGTTGGGGGCTGAGTACAAAAGGTGAACCAGATACTGCAGTCTCGCACTCATAGACACTGGTTACTCCAGATAACATACAGCAAGGACAGAGTCTTATTGATCCTGTCTTTGTTGTCTTCATGCTGTTCAGCAATAAATCTTATATTGAACTTAAATAGACTTAGATGAACTTTATTGATTCACAAGGGAAATTTGGACACATGATTTGCACATCACAATAAATATAATAACAATGAGCAAAAGTATGTAGAGAATGAGCTCCCCTGTCCCTGTCTGATGCAGTGTTTGACCAGGACTGTGCATGATGGAAAGCAGAACTATAATGTTATAATGTTATAGTGCTATATGTAGATGAGCTGATAACAATATTATCAAATGCAAATGTGAAACTTGAACTTTTAAAATTATTATTACTGGAACTGTATACAGTCTGTACTCTTACAGTATAAAAAGTACTACAATCACAACTTAACCTGTAAATAGGAGAACACTGTCTAGCTCTGATTAATGATAGTACCAAGTGGATTTTAGCACTGAAACTGGCAACTGAAATGATGTCCAATATTTTTGTAATTAAAAATCAATCAGGATTACAATTATTACCATGTGTTACTGAGGACACAGGTATTTTTGTGTATATATATATATTTTTTTTCTTAATGGAATTTACAATCTTACACAGTTTCTTTAATAGAAAAGAAATAGAATGATATATGGGACAAGACTACAGGGTCATTATTGTGCTTCTTTTAGATGCTTACGTAGATGTTTTGCTCTGTGACTTATTTGTTCATAAAGATGAGTTTCTGGGACAACTGTAACCTAGATGTCAGTAATGTAGAGATTATCCCAACTATTCCTGCTAGCAGAGAGTAAACAACAATACCGGCCTGTTCCCATTAGAGAATTGAAAAAATATTCCAGCCTCTTCTAAAGAATCCATGAGCCCAGTTCACTGTGTTTCAAACAGTCCCTGATGCAATACGTGCCCTGAATGTACAACACGAAACTTCCCCTGTCAGCCAGTAGGGGGCACTGACACAATACAAGATCCTGCCAATCTGTTATGCCTGGCTGGTCCACAGAGATGTTTGCAGTAATTTAGTTCCACTGCCAATATATAAATAGGAATTCTGCTGTTAGCACAAAAGAGCGGGGGAGGGGGAGGAACATACTGCCGAACTGATGGTGAATTGCTCCCCTGCTCCCATTTCGACATCAAAGTAATCAAGGAAAACAAGCTTTTTTAATCGAAAGTATGCAATTAGAATAAAGCAGGACTGTCCCGGCAATGCAAACCAGCACAATGAAGAGAGGGCTTGGGTAAGGGAAGAGGAGAGGTGCAATTACAGAAGCAGCGGATACGGGCCTGAAGTCAAAACGATTGTTGAACATCTTTCCACTGTGGCTTGATTTTGTCTGAATATTAAGTGAATACAAGTCTTTAAGACAGTATGCATTAACATTATTTACTGAGTTACAAATGCTTTTTGCTATTTATGCATCAACAGTAACAATTAAATCTATCTAACTTTCAGAGAGATTCCACACAAAGTCAGGTTGCATAATTGGGAGAAAACATATATTTATAAATACGAAGGCAAGGCGGATGTTTTTACTTCTTTGTGACTGTTACTGGGGAATTTGTTAATATCTTATTCTGTTGTAGTGTGCATGTAAAAAAATTAACCAAGAGAATATTTAAACTGTGCAGATATGAAACAATAGTGTACATGAAACATTGCAATTACTCCATGCTTTTCAATGTTACTGACAATAGATTTAATCAGTTCTAATGAAAGTCCATGTTGGGAATCAAAACAATCTCATAAATCCATGTTTAATTTATTGCATTTAGATTTTATGTCATAATATAGTGATACTAATTTGGTGATACAGTAATGCCATGAGTGCTTTTTTTTTTTTTGTATGTTTTACTAAATTAATTTGACAGTGCTACAGATAGTAAAAGAAAAATTCAGTTCTGTCAGCTGGACAACTTCTTTTGCAAATTGACATTTTTAATTGAATTATGTGTGTATTTTATGATATTGGTACATTAGTTTAAAAATAAATAATTTTATTAAAATGTATTAGGTCCTTATAAATTTGTAAAATATCTCAGAAAACACCAATTACCGAATGTATCCCAAAAATTGTGATATTACCGTACCAGGAGTCACGCATTGTGCATCATATCTAATTATGAAGGACCCTGTGATCCCCTGCTTTACGCTTGGTCAAGTCATCATTTGCTTTTTCTGTGTTATCATTTGATCTACCATGTAAAATAAAATATCAATGACGCCTTATTCACCTGTCTTCCCTCCCCTATGTTTATTCTCCAGTAAATCTATTCTGTAGTTAGCATCCTTCTCCTCCATACCTCAGTGTTGTAAAACAAACCATTTGCTCCGCTTCAGCATGCCCTCTCCTCTTAACACACTGTACTCCCACTCTCTTTCCCCTCTCTCTGCTCACACCGCTCTCTGCTGTTATCTATAGGCACACCCCATGCTGCCCTATTCTATGCAGTGTCAAAACAATGATAAACATTTGTGCCTCTATAGGAGAGCTCTGGAAAGGGGCCAAGCTGAATGGGCTGTTTGTTTCACTGAACAATGGCCCTGCTAAAAGTACTTAACAGCTGTGCTCTGTCCTGGCCTCCCCACAGACCTGCGACACTGGGACACAGAGCCGTGGCGTGTGTGCACTTGTGTATCCAGCCGAGAGCTACAGTGTAAATGATAGACTTGAGGTATTGCGTTCTAACCAGGATAGAGAGAGGGCAGGTGGCTGGTTTAGCGGGACAAATGACTGAACATGCACTTTTGCTTGTAACTAAAACGATAACATGATGTAGGTTACTCATTAGGATTGCTATGGGGACGAATCAGTTGGGTATTAGGTTAAACTTGCACAACTGTAATTGTAGAATTTTAGAATTGCATTAACCCTAATATGCACTACTATCTTTTGTTTGTCTGTATTGTCTTTTGTTTCATGAAAGCTTG
The DNA here is from genome assembly GCA_000787155.1 of Scartelaos histophorus. Lineage (NCBI taxonomy): Eukaryota > Metazoa > Chordata > Actinopteri > Gobiiformes > Gobiidae > Scartelaos > Scartelaos histophorus. The sequence continues at coordinate 13,168 of JACN01110735.1, read as the reverse complement.
TTTGAGTAACCATATTCCCTGGCACTGCGTTTCTGTAAGCTGACAGCAAGCAAGTGCAGTACACAACCTGTAATTTAATAAATGTAAGGTAGAGCAGTTTAATGTCATATTGTAAAACATTCCAGCAATGACAAATCCATAGGAACAAGCAGGTGATTGACCGTAGCATAGTGCACATTTAAGTCAAAGTAAATGATAAAAAATACTACTATTGAAAAGTACCTAAATAAAATAAGCAGTCTCAACTCTCCTGACCTGGTCTCTTCACATTTCTTCTGTATAGCCTTATTTATTTGTATTCTAAATGTGCAATGCGGATTTCAGTGCTGATATTAAATTCATGTTCTAAACACAATTGATGATATACTGTTTAAAATATGTTTTAATAGCCATTTTGCTAATATCTGTGTTTGTGGGATTTCACACTAACCATCCACTGACAATACCTTGGTGTGTATAGTCTGTGCAGTCTACAGGTTCACGTCACTTTTTGCTAAATTGGTCCTAACATCTGTCATTTCAGATGGATTTCTCCCTGAAGCCCACAGTAATAAACACTTCACACATTCACTATTCACTGATGGCTGCGTAATGAGGCTGTGTCACATGACTGGCACATGATAAATAAATCCATTTTTGGGTTTCTTTTGTTTTGATTCAAATCTTGACCTTATAGTAGGTAAGACATGTATGCGGAAATGTGCAGAGGGAAACAGCTTCTTACAGGAGTTCTTTAAAGGTGTACTATGTCATCTTTCTGCTGGATGTTCAATCTTCCTGCAGATTTGATTGTTTTGTTCTGGATTTTTGGCATTAAACTTAACTATATCCAGGACGAGCAGGTGACAAGTTGTTGATACTTTGCACTGACATCACGCTGGGGGTGTTCTGCATGTATCTCTATTGGTTTAATGTTCATCAGTTACCATGGTGACACAATGCAAACATTAACAAACACAGACAAAACTGTTTTAATGCTGGATTCTATTGAAAGTTGGTAGTTGATAAATCCGAGTCAGTTCTTCCAACATCCGTTCCATGCGTTCCATTGTAACAATCGGGAAAACATGGATGCCCGAGAAAGTTTAATATTTATTTTGTTAGCAACTGTTTGTTTGTCAGCAACTCAGTTATGGCAGTTTGACATTACATGTTCAGAAATCCAGCCGACTCAGTCTGTTCCAAACTAGCCCTAGTTTGCGTCTCGGAACTCTGATTTAATTGGTCATTCGATTGCACTTTCCCGAGTCGGAGGTCGGTTTTTCCCAAGTCCCGAGCACAATAGAATGAAGCATAACAGCCTCAAAACTCAAGAAAAAACTGAATACTGAATGGATTTAAACAACACACTGTCAGGAGCCTGTGATCAATACAAGCATTTCATAGCTATGTTTAAATTTGTTTTTCAACAAAAAAAGGCAAGAGCTGCTAACTGAAAAACTGTTGACTAATGCTAACTAGTTTGGGACTATAATTTTATGTCCATGTCACATATAGTAGTTCCAACCAAGTCAGTTCTTTCTGGTCAGATTCTGTTAAAATAAGGCTCGGATTCAAGTCTTAACGAGCCTCAGACAGAGCAGTGCTTACGGTTAGCATAGCACCTTCAGTAAATATTGAGGACATCAGCTGCAAAGAATCAATAAGTCAGATCTAAAGAAACCCCCTTCAGGCACAATGCATGTTTTTGTATTAATCAGCTGTTAAACCACCTGTAATAGAATAAGTATAAGGTACTGTATAAAGCTGTACTGTGAAACATTCCAGGTAGAGCAATAGCATCTCCATGGAGACAAGCAGGTGGCATATATTCTATTAGAAGTTACACAGTGTGCCTTTAATGCCAGCATAACAATATCTTTTTCCTTGTGTGGGTGCAGTGAGTAAACAGGGCACTATGCAAACAGGTGCAGCTGTTTAGTCATGCATTATACCCAACTAGGTCACTCACATGTATCGTCCAAAATAAGCTTTACCTACATGAGGCTTAATAATTAATAACAACAAGGCCAGGGTGTGCAATTATATAACTGCAGAAGCCTGGGGGTAATTAAACTATGTGCCGATGTGTTTCTATGTGTGCTTTAACAATGGCCAATCAGTGGGGGTTTAGCCATAGGCGGGTAAACATAAGTGATTTTAATCTCATCCAGGAGCCACTGAGATCTGTGGATTTCCATGAGCTAAGTAAACAAAGCAAACCAGAGCCCTGCTGAGTTTAGCTGTCTGAATACTTGTAGTACTTAAATAATGCAAAAACACAATATTGGTGGTGTCAATGGAAAATATGTATATATATCAATACTTATATTACACAAAATAGATTCTTGTGAGCTTTAAGCCGTGTTATAATGCTCCTTACCTCCTCAGAAACAGACCTGGGTTTGTGTTTTATTTCATTCTCAAAGGTGGAAATAAGTCTTTATTATTAGTTTGTCTACATTAAAAAAAGGTCTGAGAGGGGTTGCTCACATTGGAAACATAAATTTCACAATAACATTCCTTTTTTTTTTTTTTTTTACACTTCCCTGTCTAGCATGTTTAAATCTTACACAGGTCGCTTGGTCGTGGCCGATGTTAGACCTGCATGTTTTAATCACAGTGAGGAAACTTGACTTTGTTATAATCTCTAGTGAAGCTCCTCCCTTGGGAATTCCCCTCCCCAAATTTTGGAGGCAAAATTCAAATGTATCAGGACACAGGACATTACAGGAGCAGAGGACACTGTGCATCCAGGAGGATTATGAGGCTCATCTGGAGGAAAGACTCTTCAGAGATTTTATACACTTCCTTTGGCCTAGAATATAGTCATTGTTAAAACATGTTTGTGCTGTTTTATTTAAAATTAGGGTCAATGTAAGGACTGTTGCCATGAAACTGACAGTTGTACTAAGATTTTATTGTTTTGCTTCCAGGGCCATCTACAGTGATACCCAGAGCACTCCTGTAGCTGTGGGTACGTTCATGGATGTTATAGTGTATGTTTGTTTTTTGCACCATTCTGAAAGTGAGGTTAAATAAAAAGACAAAAACAAAGTCAAAATCTGTCTTTCAAAAAAAAGGAAAACGTTTGAGAACCAACAAAACACCCCAGATGAACAAAGTAAGTAAATCAGATAAAATTATTTTGACAGAATTATATTTTTTTCAAAATATACTTCTAGTGAACATTTTTTGTGTTTCTACAAGGTGATGTTGCATTAGGACCTTATATAAAATGCCCAACCTGTTACTGCATTTTGAGAAAGAAAAGCAAGTGAGTATTGTTTCTGCATGTACAGTTTTAATGTTCACGGGATTCTGTTCTGGTCTATTATCATAGAGAATAACAGCTGCTTCAGCTATAATAGAATAACAGGTGCTTCAACTATATTTAAACATGTACATGCAAAGTAGATAATCATAATGTAATCGTGTTATTCCAGTTAACAGGTACTTTTAGAAATAGACGATTCCAGAACTCAAATAATCCAAATGATTCTACTGAAATGTTATGGGGTTTAAAAAGAGTGGAGTTCACATGATATCACAAGGTGGAACAGAGTATTTTTAGTTTGAGAAAGGAACTCGGCCTAAATATACAGGATTTTTGTGTTAAACGTGTAAATGAAACTAAACACAACTCCAGGTGTGTTTCTGATTAGGAAACAACATTATAACAGAGATCATAAAATAGACTAATATGGGCCCTTTATGTGAACCTGTTCCTCCTTCATCACATATGCCCCAGCCTCCTCTTGCACTGAGAGCAGGGAGACCTCATTAGGGCAGGTTAAGAAAACTCACTAATGGTTCCTCTCAGTGCTAATAACGTGGGGTCACCTAATATTACACTCCGCTTTGTTCCCCTCCGTCAGCTATTTATCATGTGATATTAACAGCAGCTATCACGAAATCACTGCGAGAGTCACTGTGGTATTCCCAAAGCCTCCGTTCAGACACCTAATGCTCATTGTAATGAACTTTATTATTAGAAATGATCACAGTAGGTACCGAGACCACCTATGGATCACTTTACTGTTAATTTATGTAATTTATGTGCAGGACATGTGATATTAGCCTCATCAGAAAAACTGTTGTGGCTAGTGCTTTGTTCCTATGAGAAAAAAGACTGTTCTAGGAATGGTGATCATTGGGAAAACATCCATTATTGATTATTTTAAAGAACACATATTGTGTACGTGCCTGCTATGTAGTTATAATCAACAACACCCATTATGTCATTATTTGGTCATGTTAAATCACAATATTCATTTAAATTGACTTCTACATTAGAAAACTGTGGTGCCCAATGGGAGCAGATGTGGCTGTAAAGGAACCTATGTGTAACCTATGTGTATCACCAATTGAGAAAATAAAATTGAAGACAAAGTTGGGCGCAATGGGCATATGCAGGTGAAGGTGATGGCGTCTTGAGAATAAGTGATTAAAAATAACTCAAACATACACAAATCACTCCAAATAAAACTTTAAGAGGGTAAGAAACAAATATGACATGTCTAAAAGCTCTGTAAAGTTGATTTTGCATAATAGGTCTGCCTTAACACTATATTATTGTGAATTTAAATACTTCTGTGAGAAATAAGGTTAATCGATAAAGCACTCAGTTTTGGCCATGAATTGAACCCTTTTAAATATTTTATAATGCAAATAAAGTGCATTAAATACGGTATTGTTCAATTCAACTCTATTTCACCGCATTAATCAAAGCTTTCAATTTCCTCTGGTTCAGCTTGCCTGTATTAGACACCAGTTAAAATGAGAATGAGAGATGTTCTGGTAAATCTCATGCAGAGCCATTCCAAACTTTGTAAATTGGTCATTGATATGGACACCATGCATTGCTACATAGAAAAGCTGATGTGGTTTTGCATAATTTGAATAATGCCATTCATGGAAACGTGTGAGGGTGATGAAATTTTAATGGCACCGGGGACAGCACAAGCGCCTCTCAATTACACCAGGCTCATCTGCATTTAATGGTGACATGGATTATTTCATTACTGAATTACTAATGTTTTGATTGCACTCTTTAATTGTTATACATATTTTACATACACATAGTTACCTTGTCTATCTGCATAATGCCACGAGAAATCCCAGAAATGCTTGACAGTGCTTGAGAGTGAATGAGGCTCTAGTTATGTTTTGTATTGTCATTGTAATTGTAGATCTACATTTAATTTATCTACAAGTATTTTTAATCATTTTTCTTTGACGATTTTACAAAAGAAATCTTGAAGTGAACCAATGAGTGTATGTGCTTTGGTTTTCTTTTTTAGTTTCTAAAACATAAAGAAGACTTTGTTTATATGGCTGTTTTTATGTCTCATGGTGTACTTGTGCAAAGTGTTCTTATCTACAAATGGCAAATAAATTAACCTAACCTTCTGAAGCTTGCCAAATATTCTGCTCACTTATGCTGCTTGTTGGTATGTAGATGTGAATGCAGAAATCCCTTATGGTAAACTATAAGTAAGGTTCAAGATCACCTTTTCTTAAAATGTAGTATTTGAGTATTTATTTACAGTATTGGGACTGTGTCATTAAAAAAAACAAAACTGAAAAATCCACCAGTCATTTAAAATGTGCTGAAAAGAGAGAGCACTGCACACGTGTACACACTGATTTCTCACTAATGCCTGTTTTCTGACACCCCCTATCAAAGCTGTAAAGTGGTTGGTTTTATTTTCCACTTCAAGGATCTTATTCTTTTGTCCCCCACCAAGTAGGTCTGACTGTCTTTCCTTTTTTAACCACAATCAAACACTTTTGTGAACCCAACTGAAATACAAAGACAACATGAAGACTACGGAGAAACCAATGTGCCAGTGCCTGCAAGAATACTGATTAGATGATTTTGGTATTGTCACCGTCAAAATGTTAAGTAAATGTATTTGTCAGTGGCACAGTAATTAGCTATAGTATTAAAACTGTATTATTGAACATTACATCATGCTTTGAGTATAGGATATCCTTTGAGCAGTGCCGTCCATGGAGGTACATAAGGAGTGATTGGTTCCAGTAAGACCTCACAGATAATCAAAATCTCACACCAATGCAACAGAAGATACAATCCAAGCATAAAATGGAGTCTAGTGTTGAGCTCATTTGTGATAGTGGTACCACACACTTGTACACACACACATGCAGTTCACAGTTCTGTAAAGATGACTGCCTCGGGAAATTCAAACTGTGATCACAGCTATGCATTATGAAGGATTGTCAATATCTCTATGGTATTCTCTCTGCTAGTGTTTGCTACAGCATTTGGGTCCAATATTATGTGGGGTATTTATTTATACCCATCTGGCACTTGTTTATAGGTAACTCAAACTAAATAATTTCTTTCAGGAATAATTGCTCTTGTCAAAGAATCCTAAATATTCCTAAATATTTGAAAGATGAATAATGACAGTATGTTGTACTATGTTGGGACAGTAGCTCAGTTGGTATAGTAGGTCAGTGGGTGGAATCCTGTTCTCGACATAAACATCTTTGGTAAATCTTTCACATCTAGCGCCTACAGATGAATGCTGTTGTTGTGTATTTAAGCAAGACTCTTAACCCCTGTGTTTATGTATATCTGTGTATGAATGCGTGTGGTTGAGTGGTCCTTGATGAAGGTGGAAAAGGGCGATATAAAAATGTGACTATTTACTATACGTATTATACTTTACAATATAACGAAAATGTGTGTTTTGACTTATTACTCAACCTCCGTAAATATTCTAACAATATATTATGTGCCCCATAACAGGCTGCACTGTCCATTTCTACTGGATGAGCTGCAGAATTCCTGAAAAAATAACAAAAACAACTCCCACTTTACCCATTTCAGTTGACACACCTGTTTGATCGGCTCCATTGACTTTAACATGGCAGCGGAGGAGCAGTGCAGGAGAGCTGAATAGGCTGAATACTAGCAGAGCCATCAATTCTCTCCCTGACAGCCCAGAGACAGTGACGGGATGAGGGGGCCGGAGCAGAGGTGACACCGAGCATTTGTGTGTCCTGCCTCTGCCTGACCTGGTTAAGACACAAACGCCTCTGTCATGCTTATGGAGAATTACAATGTGCAAACAAATTGTCACACACTAAAATGTTTACTACGGACAACATGCATAGGCTGTGAATTGAGTTGTCTGACCAAAAAAAAGACTATGGAAATGGACTATGGAAATTCTGCCTTACAAGTGTCTTATGCTGTCCTGTTTAAACAATACATCTTGGCTTATTTCCTCCTGACTCAGTTTATCTTTGCGTTGCTCATCTTGACTCACCTCATTTAGACTCCTCTTTTCAATAACCTCATCTTGACTAAACTCATCTTGCCTCACCTCATCTCAAGTCAATTCATCTTGGTTTGCCACATCTTGGCTCTCATCATCACTACAAAATTATGGATTATTTCATTGTCTGATCACTCGTCAGCTCTGCTCTTGTCGTCTCCTCTCGTGGAATCTTTTGCCATCTTTTATTTTCTCCGTGTAAGACACCATCTCGAGTCAACTTATCTCGACTCACCTTATCTTGACTCAGCTCATCTTGACTCTAAACTCCAGTCATCTCGAGTCACCTTATTTTGAGCTAATCTCGTCTCAGCCAATTTCAAGCCAACTCATTTCCTTTTACCACATCTTGACTTGGCTCGACTCAGCTCAGCTAATTTCACCTCATCTCGGTTTACCACGTTTTAGCTCTTGTCATCACAAATGTATGGATTATATAATCAGACTCAACTCCACTCACGTCATCCACTCAAATCAATTTATTCTATTCACCTCATTTTGACTGGTACCTTGATCAAATCATTCCATCTCAAATCATCTCGCGTCAGCTCACCTCAAGTCAATTTATCTCATGCCATCTCGACACATCTAATCTCACTGAACTAATCTCAAATTGCCTCATAAAAAAGGTCAAACAGACGCTCAAAAATCATCACCAAATTAGTTGCTTATTGATTTTTTTATTTTATTTTTTTTAGATATGCTTGAAGTTGCAATCTGGATGAGGTTTAAACGGCACAAAAACACTCTTATGGTCATAAAAAACAGATTTGCAGTTAATGGCCTCTGCACTGAATTATATTATTTAGATGAAGTTATCAGCTGTTAACTCGACCAGATACGTATCAGTTAAATTATTTTTCTCCTTGTTTAATAACCCAAGTGCTACGTTTATTTGGAGTCACTGAATGAACAATGCCTCAGGACAAAATCAAGCTTTTATGTATAATTAATATGATTTGACAGTTTCCTTATGCGCACTTCTTAAAATACCTAGCAAATCCAAATCACATCTGTAAGTACACTCCAGGGACAATTGCAGTAGTTGGTTGAGATCTTAAATTCTGTCTACGCTCTCTAACAGTGTGGCATCCCTTCCTTGTACACAAAGCAGTACTGTGAATACCACTGGAACTGTGTGGGTCCTTGAACGTACCAACAGCAGACAAATATATGCCAATTAGCTGTGGGTCCTCTTCTTCTCATGTACCATCAGATTTGGCCAAATACAAAAACCTGTCCCTGGAACGCTCGCTTCTTATTTATTCTTTATCATTAACAAAGTCGTATTGTAATGCTAAACTTCAAGCACTTAAATGGAGTGGTGTGCAAAAACCAGTTACTGTATTGCATGGTTTCAAGTGCTAAAATCATTAGTTTCCTCTGAACCTTCTTGAACACATTTGAAGAGAGCAAAAACTGGAAAATCGACTTGTTTTTAATGGCTGGATACTTCAATTTACTTGTTCAAGAGGTGCTTAGATAAAAGTCTCTTGTGCGGAGGAAAGTTGTAACATTGTTCTCCCATGGCACAGCTGCTGTTCTTAGAATTTAGCAAACTTCACCTGGCAGTACGGCATTATAGCCCTCTATTATTCCTTTCAATTTCTTTCTCCTCAAATGCCCTCGGCAATTCATAATGCATCTCCTTTCGATTAAGTAAAATGCATGCGCCGTCAATGCCACTTTATTTCAGTGAGAGAAATCCAATGCTTTAGCCATTTAGCTGTGGTCATAATGTTCATTTGGAAATGGAAGATGATGTTGTGGGTATATGAAGGGAGAGGGAGCACTCAGTGACAATCATGTAGTTCATAAAGAGCAATTAGCCCAATTTGATGTGGTTAATTAGAGGAGCGGGATGATGACAAAGACAAAATCATTTCATTATTCTGTTTTGCTGTGAGAACGGATACAGGCAGAGACAATAGCGCTGACGGGAAGTAATTAGTGGTCTTTAAGATAATGTAAGCTTGTTGAGAAAGCAAAATCATATGAAAAATTAATATGTTCAAGTCTTGCTGGGCTGGTCATTGTTCAGTGACCAAACCAGTGGACTTAAAAGCACAGCAAACCCTGTTTTAACATGTGTTGTATACAGCCTTGAATGTATTAGATATTTTGAATAAAAGATAAAGTAAAACAGATGGTGCATTTCAAAATTAATGTAAGGAACAGTGCCCCAGACATCTTTTTTACCAAATGAATTTTACACCAGACAGGAATATAAGAAAAATGAAGTTCTTGCAATTGAACTTTTGGAACAACAACAGTGGGCTAATACTGACAAACTCTTCAAGATTTTAGATATAAAAGCCATACAAAAAACTCATCATGTTTTGCGTCTAATGGGATCCACCTTTTAACTTCTTGAGTTCTTCTTAAAAGACAATACAGTATTGTGTGTTTACCTTGTTGACATGATTCGGCTGTTAGCTGCAAGCCATCCTCAGAACTGTTCTGAGGATGGCTTGCAGCTAACAGCCCAAACATGTCAGCTGTATTGTGTGTACTGTATTGTCTTTTAAAAAGAACTTAAAGTTAAAAGTACATAAGAAGACAAAATGAACATTTTTGGCGGGATCCACCTTTGGTTGAGATAAATGATGCATTTTGTACAAGAAATGGTTGATTTTACTATGTATTGCATCATCAAACCAATGTGTTCTGGTGTAACTGGGAGTGTGAAGTTGCTGTTTCTCTCTCCTGCAATGAGAGGTAACCAAGGGTCACTGAGGGGACAGAATGGTTGGAGCAGTAATGGCACAGCTCAGCAATAATAAACCTCTGACATTATATGGTACAGCATTCGACAGCATTTCACATTTCTTTTCTTCCTCTTTGTCTCACTATGAAGGTCTGAGTTTGTATCCATATTAACATCAAAACAATCTGTACAACAATTAAAAGGATGTCACTCCATCTGGCTGAAATCTAATATAGTATTTTCCAACCATAGAGAGATACAAAGCCCTAACAAGTTCATGATGTGTCCATATAAATAAATTAAGCACCTTTATATATATTTCTGATAGCAGTCGACACAGATTTAACTGACACACACAGGTTGTACATAAGGCAAAGGTTCACTTGACCTGGGGCCAGTGAGAATCATAGGCGCTCCCCTGTCATTATACTAATCTGATCAAATGTGTTTAATGTTATTTGTACACTTGTGAAAAGCAGTTGCTTTATTGCAGCCGAAGCCAACAGAAGGCATGCCATAAGAGTGCTGACGGGAATATTAAGTGAGGCAGGCCCGGCCATATAGAATATAAATGAGCTTATTTTACACTGCAGAGCTCCGCAAAGCCACGCACCCACTTCTCTCTTTGTAATAAATCATTCCCATTCAGACACCCTTTACTCTTAGGGTATTGTTTAATACTGTCTGCAATGGAGGGGGGAAATAAATCGGTTTACATTGCAAAAAAGGTGCTGCAGTTGGAAAGAATGATCCGATGATGAAGGATAGAATAGACTTGACTTATTGATGATAATGAACTTGCAGATAGGAGAATGTTGCACAGACTGTCATGTGGGAGTTGTATTCAAACGGGGGATACTGGAGTGAAATCCCAAGTAAGCAGTAAATGTAGCAGAGTAAGATCTTATGGAATGACATTTAAGTCCCTATCCGGCCCTTTCAGTAGTAACACGTAAAAATGCCATTTATGTCTAACTGGGGAGAATGAGAAATATTTTCTCTATGGTAAAGAAAACTTAAGTTATATTTTATATTTCCTTGCAGAGTAGACAGAAAAAATGTTGGAATTGAGGTTTTTAACAGACAAAGTTATTTTGATTGATACATAGCTGTAATATTATGGGCCATGATTGCCCAATATATCAAACTGTGGTACATGAAGTTCTGGTTTTGCCATCCCAATTTACATTATAGATTATTTGTTACTGAAGATGTGAAGATGTGTTTCCTGTCATGGATCCTCTTCGGCTGTTAGTGGTCATAATGTTTAGCTTGATATGTTTGATATGTCTATAAATCAAGTACTTTGAAACCTAAAAATATACAGACGGTGCTACAGCGAGAGACTGTGCAAGTTAAACTATGTTTTTCATACTCATGTATTTAGTGTGTGTGTTGTGTTTGCTGCACAATCTGTAATTTCTCAATTATTCAGAAATCATTGTATTGTATAGTTTGCTATACCAATAAGTGGTTAAGGAACAGTGTTTTGAATTACGTGATTGCACAGATTCTTCTATTTAATTATGTATAAAGGCTGTATCCTAATGTAGAGAGCACCCATGTACTGGATTATTTTCTGTATAGTTTGCATTGACACTAAACCATTGCAGGATAGGGCTAATGCCTTGGTAGTTTTTATATGCATATGTTAATAAGCAATACCAAGCAATAAGTAAACCTAATACTTCATATCATAAAAAGATAGAAAACTGTTCGAATGAGTCACCAGAGGGCTGTTTTTCTCAATGTAAAATGCTCTCAAAATCAATATAAAATGGCTCTATTTCACATGACAGCCCAAGCTTTGTTACAATATATGACTATGTCTTTAGCAAAGGAAGTAAAACCCCTAATTTAGCTTGCAATAAAACCAGTGGGCTTGGAGAAACTGATTTTTTCCAGAGCATTAATCATAAAAAATTAATGGATATCAAATATTTAATACAGTAGAATGTACAACTTGTATTACTATGGCTTTCTCCAAATCGATCATGTAGAGGAAAATCCATAATTAAAATTATGCTAGCAAGGGCGAATCATTAAGACTTCTATTCGCCTTCATGCTTCAGGAAAATGAAATATAAGCCCTGCCAGTGATGTATAGGCTATTAGGGGAAGGAATAAATTATTACTGACTCATTTAAATGGTTATATTACAACGTTATAGGTAAGGGGTGGTCACTGTAATGGTTCTCATTATTTTCTACTACAACAAAGGCACCTGGATAAATATTTTTTTTCTTAATAATGTTAGAAAATCTTGATGCTATGGCAAAATTTTGGCTAAAACTAATAAAATGAATACTAAAACCTACAATTGGGACTAAAGTCAACAGACATAATTCTGTACTGTGCTTTCATGTCTTTGTATTGTTGATGCATCTGCAGAAATGTCATTTTATTTAGCAAAAACAAATAAAATTCAATACCAAAACATACAATGCAAATGCGTATAAAGAAAATATGCATACTTCTGTAAGTATTTTGCTGTCATGTCTTTATATTGTTGATACTACACAGATCTGTAGGCACTATATTATAAATCATATAGGGCCATTCCTTTTGGTAATATTTCGCCTTCATCCACACGTACCTCCCCCTCTATCTGAGCAGCTCTGGTTCCTCTTTGATCTGCCTATGTTCCTCTGAAAGGCTCAAGCACTTCAAACAGAGTGATAGCAGGACTTTCATAAGACATGTGATTTCTGCTGCAATATCACAGATTTAATAAGAGTGATCAATGCCTGTAAATAATATATGCAGGCTATTTTATGCCCGAGTTTGGGATTAAAGGTCCTTTATTACACAAAATTGATTCCTGTAAACTTTTAAGACATCTTATAATGTTTTTAGCTCATCCAAAACATCCCTGGAAAGGCGTTTTGTTTCATTCACACGTTTGAGTTACCCTTTAGTATTGGTCTGTCTACATCTCCAAAGCTCAAAATGCTCAGTTCCACCTTATGATGTCATGTAGTGGTAGTTTTCAAGTTAACGGCCCCTTTTACCTTTTGTTCGGTAGAGGTTGGCAATTCCAGGGCTGAAATTATCCAAGTCATTCTAGTGAAGGTGTATGGAGTTTACAAACACAATGGAGCACTTCCTGTATAACCACATGGCATGAGAGCAGAACTCATTCTAAATATTCAGGGTTTGTGTTTTAAAT
>KN521046.1:19013-32173 GCA_000787155.1 Scartelaos histophorus | reverse complement strand
GTAGTAGTAGTAGTAGTAGTAGTAGTAGTAGTAGTAGTAGTAGTAGTAGTAGCAATTGGAATAGCAATATTAGTGGCAGTATGGTAAGGTATGGTAAGGTTAGGGTTAGGCTAGTAGTGGCAGTAGTTGTAGTAGTTGGGGAATCGAAGTTTTAATCATACTTCTAAAACAAAACTTGACCTGCAAATAACACAGATGATGGGTCAGGTACTAAAGATAATTCTGTAGCGGATGTTAAGAGTTAAATGTGCAGCCAAGCGTGTGCAGCCAAGCGTTTTAGAACCGAGAGTGAAGAGGACAGAGGTGTTACAAACCTAATGACCCTGACTCATACGCGCTCTGGATCGTTATATATTACGTTACTGCTCCCTCTAGTGGTAGACAGAGTTCACACATACTGGTGTTACATATGGACACAATTTCAAAGTATAAGAGTAATAATTAATAAAAAGTTCACCAAGTCAATCAGCTTTAAGCAATCTGCAGCAAAAAATCACTAAAATCCTGTCGTCTTGAATCATAATTAGTTATAAAAAGTTAAACATTTTTTAAAAAAGTGTTTAAACCTTTATATGCAAAAAATATGAACCCAACAACCCAAAATTTGTTGTACAATATAAGAAATTAACCTTCAATGTAAAATAGCATTACACATAAAAACATGTAAAAACCTTTGCTGTTGTCACACAACAGCACCAGCAGGGGGCAGGAGATAGTTATGCAAAAACAAAGGAAATTTTGTTGCAACCTGTATATGTAAAACTAATATTAAACAAATAATCTAAAATACTGTGTACAAATAAAATAAAATAAATTAATATTATAAAAACATGTAAACACCATTGCTGTAACCTCCCACCAGCTCCAGCAGAGGGCAGTGTAACATCACAGTAACACACAGGAGCCCGTTACGTAATAAGTCAGTTCTCTGGAAATGAGGACTCTCACATTTTGTGTCGAATCTAATGAGGGTCAAACGCATTCAAAACAAGACAAGAGCAGCCAGAAACGAAAGCAGAATTAACTGTACAATTACACACATATCACCTCAAAACTGGGGCTAAACCAAGACTAAACCAGGACTAAACCAGGACTAAACCAGGTCTAAACCAGGACTACATCAGGACTAAATTGGATCAAGTATAACACCTCTTCAAATGGAGCAAAATTCACCGCGAGCTTCTATTGGCTTGGTTAAAGGTGCACTACAGAACTTTACTGATCAAGGGACCACCACCTCCTGCAATTTACGGTCAAGTAGGAAACACTACTACGCCAATTTACAAGTCAGATCTGTGGAGAGGCAATCCCACTATATTAAGAATGTATTTGTATACATTTACAAAACAGTTGCAAGCAGTTAATACGATTACTTTTGTGAAAGTTTTGTTAAAATGGCTCCCCAGAAGCTTCCTTAGCTTTAAAAAGAGAGGAAAAACGCAGTAGTGAATAATACGAATCTACAAAATGAATGTATAAAAACACCTAATTAAAAAATGCAAGATAAATACGTTTAAAGAGTAGGTATCATCAAAAAAATGCCCCAAGATGTTTGAAATGTCATTCATGCATGTTTAAATAATCTAGAAATCTCTCCAGGGCACTAATCAAACCCTAGCTACGGTTAGCTGTAAGATTCTGTACAAGGCTCCGCCCACATGCCTACGTCACCCATGTGACAATTCTCCATACACAAACAAAAACATGAAACAATACACTATAACTTCATAAACCTGATGCGATGTGACATACTTTAAAAACAAAAAAGGTAACAAGGCCCAAATCTGTTTTACATGTTAGCAATTAATACCCCGAAAGACAAAGTAACCAGATCTCCATGGAGACCAGCAAGTGGCAGACCCATCAGAAAAGTAACGTAGTGCACCTTAATACTGTATTTGAAGCTTGATCCTATGCGTTTTTGCTTCTTACCGTGACTGTGGCTGCCCCCTGGACTGGCGGCGGAGGGGCTGGACAGGTGCTGCTCGCGGACAGGTGTGTGAAGCCCCGCCTCCTTCTCCCGCTCGCGGTCTTTGAGCTGCCTCTGGCTCATCCTGCCTGGGGTCAGAGCCACCCACTCATCACTGCTCACTACTGGACACAGCACAGGGACGCAGGAGGAGACAGGGGAAAAAGCAGGGTTAACCATGATCACTGCAGTAGTATTATATATACACAATGACAAGGAGGAGGATTAGTAGTAGTAAGAGTAGCAGTATTAGCAGAAGTAGTGTATAGTAATATTTAGAACAAGACAAGTAGTAGAGTTGATTGTGAAAAGGGCCGGCAGTAGTAGACTTAGTAGCAGCAGCATTACATGTAGTAGTAGCAGTATCACTATCAGTAGTAGTATCAGTAGCAGAGGCAATAGTGGTAGTAGGCACAGTAGAAGCAATAGGAGCTGCAGTGTCTGTAAGGAATATTACAGCAGAGTAGTAGTGGCAATAGGAATCAGTATAGGAATGAGTTGGAGTAGTAGTAGGAGTAGGAGTAGTAGTAGGAGGAGGAGTAGTAGTAGTAGTAGTAGTAGTAGTAGTAGTAGTAGGGATAGTAGTACCAATAGGAATAGTTGTATCAGTAGTAGTAGTAGTAATGACAGTACTAGGTGTATTAATAATAGTAGCAGTAGTAGTAGTGGTAGAAGTAGCAGTAGTAGAAGTTTTAATAACAGTAGTAGTAATAATAGTAGTAGTAGTAGTAGTAGTAGTAGTAGTAGTATTAGCAGTCAGAAGTAGCAGCAGTATTAGTATCAGTAGTAGTAGTGGTAGTAACAGTAGCATTAGCAATAGCAGTAGTAGGAACAGTAGAAGCAATAGGAGTAGCAGTATATATAGTAATAGTGATAGTAGTAGTAGTAGTAGTAGCAGCAGCAGTATAGTAGTAGTGGGATAGTAGAAACGACTGGAATCAGTATAAAAATTAGTATTAGTAGTACTAGTAGTAGTAGTAGTAAGAGATAAGTACTGGCAGTAGCAGAAATATTAATAACTATAATAGCAGTAGTAGTAGTAGTGGTAGTAGCAGCAGTAGCCATTTTAATAACAGTAGTAGTAGGAGTAGTAGTAGTACTAGTAGGAGTGGCATAGTACCAGTATAGTAGTAGTAGTGGGAGTAGTAGCAGTATATAATAGTATTGTAATAGTAGTAATAGTAGTATTCCAAGCAGTAACATCTCCATGGAGACAGATTAAGTAATACTATGGTTAAAGTGCCCATATTACACAATTTAAGTAAAAAACACACCTGGAGTTGTGTTGTTTCATTCACACATATTTAACACACAAACCCTGCAGATTTTGGCTGAGTTCAAACAGAAAACACTTACTGGTGACCAACCCGCATTCAAACTATTTAAGTGAACTCATCAAAATTACTACTTGTGACGTCTCATGGTAATACAGGAAGTGCTCCATTGTGTTTTTAAAGTCCACACACCTTCACTAGAATTATTGGGATGATTTCAGCCCTGAAATTACCGATCTCTACTGAACTAAAAGTAAAAGGAGCTGTTCACTTCATGACATCACAAGGTGGAACAGAGCGTTTTGGAGATGTAGACAGACTAATACATAAAGTGTTATTCAAACATGTAAATGAAACAAAACACAACTCCAGGTCTGTTTTTTGTCATTTTAACATGACTTGAAGCTTTAAGAGTCAATTTTGCGTAATATAGGACCTTTAAATCATTATATAAGTGGAAAAGTAATAAAAATGATTATGTAACACAGTGCAATGAATTATTAAGATCTTAACCCGATTTTCCTGTCTAATTTTGCCTTACCCGATGTGGCCCGCTGCTCCCTCACCTCTGCATGCTGCTACACGAGGAAAGGGCGAATACAGAACAGATGAACAAGGCATGAAAAAGCAAAAAGAGAAAAAAAATGCATGAAATATAAAAAATAGACAAGTGAAAAGCGTTTGAAACAAGAGAGCAGCGTGATGCGGGGAGTGTCCAGTGGGTGGCAGTGTTGAGGCGTGGTTCAGCGTCAGCAGCAGTGGCCAAAACATGGAATACAAACAAAAAGAGACAAAACAAAAGAAAAGTACATTAGTTTAAAAGAAAAAATCTAATGGGAAATGAAAACAAAAACAGAGGTGAATAAATCAACTTAAAATGATGGAGAAATTGGTGTAAAGGGTGAGTGATATTGACAAAAGTGGATAAAAAAAAAACTATATTTGGGATTAAAAGAAAATATCGCAATAATATCGTTATCGCATTGCTTGACACCCGTATCGCATATCGCATTCATTTTCAATATCGTGCAGCCCTACTGCCTTGTGTAACTTTTCTGGCAGAGGGTCCATCAAATGCTTTTCTCCATGAAGACAGTTCAGTTACAGGTCAGATTTGTGGAGAGGCGACCCTGCTCACAGTAGGAATGTTTGTTTTTTGACATTTTTTGATCTATAAAACCATCTGTAATTGAATAAATGTAACGTAGAGCTGTTTAATGTCACACTGTGGAACATTCCAGGCAGAGCAGTGACGTATCCATAGAAACAAGCAGGTGATGAACGCCCCAACCAAAAGTTGTCTATATTTAAGTCAAACCATAAAGCAAAATTATCTAAAAATGTAAAATGTAAAAAATGGGCACAAAATATTAACTACAAGAAAGAAATAGCAGAAGGCAACATGTAAAGGTGCTGCTAAACCTGCTTGTTTCTATGGATACAGCATTGCTCTGTCTGGAATGTTCTACAGTGTGACATTAAACAGCTTTACTTTACATTTATTCAATTACAGGTGATTTTATAGCTCAAAAATGCCAAGAAAAACAAGGATTCTCGCTGTGAGTGGGGTCGCCTTTCCACAGATCTGACCTGTAACTTAAAGAATTTGACAGAAGCTCCACCAGGAAAGTTACACAGTGCTTTGTTTGCATCTATAGTTACAAAAATCCATCTTAAATCTAATTGTAGCACCAAAAATAACCAAAAATGTTACAAAAAATAATACAATACAATACACTAATACAAAAAAAGTACCAAAGAAGAACACATTTGATTGAAACATTACTAATGACTCCAAAATAAAGCTTGAATCTGATTTATGAAAGCATCCGCAGTGTTTTTTAAGTCAGAGGTATGTTTTTAATAAGGACACAACCTTAAAACAGAGCTAGAAAGGCCTGTTTTACATACAGGAAACAGTTAGTAATTATGTAAAAGAGAAAACAATGTTATTTTTATGATAATCCGAATAAACTTGAGAAAATTCACCGGAAATTGCAAAAGCTTCTGTTTATTTTTATATGAACCAACGTCATCTGCCTAATCCTCCATGAGACCAAACACAGCCACTACTGAATCATTCAAGTACAAAAACAACACATCTGATAGGACCGTGGCTAATCACCCCAAAACAAAGCTTGTATATGATTGGTCGAAACATCCTCTCAGCGTTTTGCAAACAAAGGTATATTTTTTTAAAAAGGAAACAACATTACAACAGAGCTGAATAGGCCTGTTTTACATGATATAGGAAGCAGTTAGTAGTTATGCAAATTAGTAAACAATGTTATTTTGATGATAATATGAATAAAACATGAGAACTATTCACATTTTTTATCTGAACTATCGTCATATGCCTAATCTGAATAAAACATGAGAAAAATAAACAGAAAATTTAAAAGTTCCTGTTTCGTTATCTGTCTAATCCTCTATGAGACCAAACACAACTACTGCTGAATCATTCAAGCACCAAAACATGAGAATTATTCAAAAAGAAAGAGAAATGTGCAAAAGTTTCTATTTATTTTTTAAATGAACCAGCGTCATCTGCCTAATCATCCATGAGATCAAACACAGCCATTACTGAATTATTCAAGCACAAAAAAACATGTCTGATTGGACCAGGGTTAATCACCCCAAAATAAAGCTGGAATTTGATTGGTCAAAACATCCTGTCATTAGAACAAAACTAAAAAGGCCTGTTTTACATATAGGAAGGAGTTAGAAGTTATGTAAAATAGTAAATAATGTTATTTTTATGATAATTTGGATAAAACATGACAATTATTCAAAAAGAAATTTAAATTTGCAAAAGGTTCTGTATTTTTTTTTTATCTGAACCAGCGTCATCTGCCTAATATGAATAAAACATGAGAAAATAAACAGAAAATTGCAAAAGTTCCTATTTCATCATCTGCCTAATCCTCCATGATAATAAACATAACTACTACTGAATCATTCAAGCACCAAAACAACATGTCTGAGCAACATGTGCTAATCACCCCAAAATAAAGGTTGAATTTGATTGGGCAAAGCATCCCCAGTGTTTTTTAAGACAAAGGTATGTTTTTAATGAGGAAACAACATTAGAACAAAGCTAAAATATTTTACATAAAGGAAGCAATTAGGAGTTATGTAAAAAATGTGTTTATGATAATCTGGATAAAACATGATAATTATTCAAAAAGAAACTGAAAATGAAGTTTCAGTTAATTTTTTTATCTGAACCAGCGTCTGCCACTTAATCCTCCATGAGACCAAACACAGCCACTACTGACTCATTCAAGCACAAAAACAACACATCTGATTGGACTGTGGCTAATCACCCCAAAATAAAGCTGGAATCCAATTGGTCGAGACATCCTGTCAGTGTTTCTCAGTCAGAAAGTATGTTTCTGATGAGGGAACAACATTAGAAGCAGTTCATAGTTATGTAAATGAATAAACAATGTTATTTTTATGTGAATCTGAACAAAACATGAGAAAATAAACAGAAAATTGCACAAGTTCCTGTTTAGACATCTGCCTAATCCTCCATGAGACAAAACACAACCACTACTGAATCATTCAAGCACCAAAACAACACACCTGATTGGACTGTAGCTAATCACACCAAAATAAAGCCGAAATCTGATTGGTCGGAGCATCCCCGCTGCTTCTCAGACAGAGTATTTACCACAAAAGGCTTTGGGATTACACAGTGCATGCGAGAGTCACAGAGAGATTACTGTAATTTCTTTTTCAATCTTGTCTTATCTCATGGTGTGATAGCTGGTACATTCAGATCGCTGTGATACTAAGAGATGGATCCTGGAAACACAAAGGCCGATGGTTTTCTCTGACCACTCCTGGGTTCGCGCAGAGGTCAGAGTCTTAATCTGGGTTAGATGGACTGTCCAAGCTCTTTATACTGACCAGTGCACGGATGTCCAAGAATATTCACTCCCCAATACTAGCCGTGAGAGTTACTTTATTTGAACTTTTTAAAATGTAAGAAAGCACAACATATAGTCTCTACACTACACATCATCATTCAAAACAGGTTTAGCAAAAAAAAGAAAAATTGTTTATAAAAACAGTTTAGTCCTTGGTTTAGTCCTTGGTTTAGTCCTTGGTTTAGTCCTTGGTTTAGTCCTTGGTTTAGTCCTTGGTTTAGTCCTTGGTTTGGTCCTGGGTTTAGACCGTGATTTAGTCCTCGTTTTAGTCCTCGTTTTGTCCTGGTTTTAAAATTTAAGAAAGCACAACTATAGTCTCTACACAGTCATTCTAAACATGTCAAACAAAAAGAAAGAAAAACTGTGAGAAAAAAACAAATATATCTTCTTTTAATCTTAACCCAAATTTACAATATTTCGGCTGCATAATTCTTTGTTTAGTTTGTCATCCTTTGCAAAGTACTTAAACTTTCACCATATACATTTAAGTGCATTATAGTGTCTTTAAAAGCATTAGAGAAATTAGATGAAAAAAGCTAAGCAAAACACACACATATATATACATTTTGGTCAAGTTTATAATTTCACTTCCTGGTTGGAGATGGGTGGCCTTTATGACACACATAGAGGTATGTCACTTAGCAACCATAATGTCAACATGGGCAAAATGTGTCTAAATTACACAAGAGTTATAATTAGACAAATACAAACTAAATGACATGTTTAATTACAGCAAAAGTCAGAAAAAATGTCTTCCTTGTACATTTTGGATGAAGTTGAAGATAAAGGTCAAAGGATTCTCTTTTAGAACTTTTAGCCCTACTTCCTGTATTTTACAACCTTTTGTTTTCCACTTTTCTAACTTCCACTTAAAGATGCACTGTGTAACTTTACAGCTGGAGGTCCCTCACCTGCTTGTTTCCATGGAGATGTCATTGCTTTGCCTGGAATGTTCCGCAGTGTGACATTAAACAGCTCTACTTTACCTTTATTCAGTTAGAGGTAGTTTTATTGCTCAAAAATACCAAGAAAAACAGGCATTCTGACCTGTAATCTGGTCTGGTTTGGTATCCATAAAGAAGGTTTAACGCCATACTGTGAAACATTCCAGACAAAGAAATAACATAACACAATAAAACCACCAGAAACGTTACACAATACACCTTTAAGTGATCTAATAAATTCACCAATCCAGGCAATCCAGGTAAAAACAAAAAATATATAAATATATATGAATCTGTGAAATCAAATGCACTCTAGAATACTTCCATAATCGCTAGAAGATTTCTGATAATAGGGGCAATTATCAAGCACCTGATAAAACCAAGCAATTGTTCATTCAAATTTCAAGTGTAAAAATGGTTTAAAGACAATAATGTGCCTGGACCACTTAAACACAATATACAATAATTCATATTTCAGTGTGAACCCAAAGGAAGGGCATCAGCTGCTTCACACATGGCTGGACACTTTAGATTCTCATGAGGAGATGTTCAGAGTCACTTTTCTATCAGCTGGAAACAAGTGGGAAACACTGCATCTGCTGTTTGCACCAGACTAAGACTGAAAATCCATCAGACTGGTTTAGTCCTTGGTTTAGTCCTTGGTTTAATGATGGTTTAGTCCTTAGTTTAGTCCTGGTTTTGTCCTGGATTTTGTCCTGACTTTAGTCCTAGTTTAGTTCTGGTTTAGTCCTTGGTTTCATCCTAGATTTAGTCCAGGGGTTTTGTCCTGGTTTAGTCTTGCTTTAGTCCTAGTTTAGTCCTTGGTTCAGTAAAATCAGCAAATATAATAAAACACAACTCCAGGTGTGTTTTTAATGAGGTAACAACATTCTAACACGGTTTAAAGCTCATGAGGGTTAATTTGTGTAATACAGGAGTTTTGATGCAGTAGAATTTGAGAGGATAATCCGTACAAATGATGGTTGTTAGTTGATTCTATTAGGTGCTGTATTTCCCAGGGTTTCTGTATAAAGCTGCAAACCCTGTAGTCTGGAGTTCCACACATGTTCTGAGACACGTACAGGCTTCAAATGGAATATTCAGCAGAACTACAGACTGAAGTTTGGGCCAAGTTTGAGTCCTTGGTTTAGTCCTTAGTTTAGCCCTTGGTTTAGCCCTTTGTTTAGCCCAGTGCTTCTCAAATAGTGGGGCGGGCCTCCCCAGGGGAGGGCGAGGCTCCGTCAAGGGGGGGCGTGTTTGACCTCGGGGAACATGCTTTTTTATTTAGATTTTTTTTTTACTGTCTTAGAATAAAGTGCAATTGCACTTCCACTACATTAGGGGGGAGTCGCTTGGTGGTGTAGAAGTTTTGTTTGCACTGAGCATGCGCGCTTTGCACACAGCACAGAGTTTGAGTATGAAGTGTAGACACAAAGTGTAGTAGACCCTCAAGTGACAGTATGAAAACATATTTAACAGGGATGAGAAGACAGGCGGAGATAAAGACACAAACCAAAATCTCCCGAAAGCTAAGACGAGGAAATATGACGAAGCGTATGTAGCGCTTGGCTTCACTGTGACTACGGTGGGAGACGAGGACAGACCGGTGTGCTTACTGTGTCTAAAAATATAGCAGCGGACAGCATGAAGCCCAATAAATTAAGGCGTCACTTAAATACATTACACCCCAATCACTCTGATAAGCCGCTTGCGTTTTTTCAGCAAAAACGTGCCGAATATTGCCGACAATCATCCCGCTTTGTGACTGCTGCTTCAGTAAACCAGCGAGCCTTGTTGGCATCATATAAGGTGGCGTACCTGTTACAGTTAATAAAGCTGTTCTTTGTTGTGACTTGGTCCATATTTCTTTTTTTTATTCTCTTATACGTTAATAAGGATACAGTGTTATGCAGAGGTGTACTTATAACAATTTTATGGACAAATGATACTATTTATAGTCACGCGGGGGGCGCAAGATGTTTTATTCTTCCCAGGGGGGGGCATGACAGAAAATAATTGAGAAGCACTGGTTTAGCCCTTGGTTTAGTCCATGGTTTAGTCCTACTTTAGTCCTACTTTAGTCCCTGATTTAGTCCCTGGTTTAGTCCTACTTTAGTCCCTGATTTAGTCCCTGGTTTAGTCCTACTTTAGTTCCTGGTTTAGTCCCTGGTTTAGTCCTGGGTTGGTCCTGGGTTGGTCCTTGGTTTAGTTCCTAGTTTAGTCCTGGGTTTAGTCTCTGTTTGGTCCAGTCCTAGTCTAGTTCTGATTTAGTCTAGGGTTAATTCTGGGTTTTGTTCCTGCTTTATTTCTGGTTTGGTCCTTCTTTTAGTCTTTGTTTAGTCCTACTTTAGTCCCTGGTTTAGTCCCTGGTTTAGTCCTACTTTAGTTCCTGGTTTAGTCCCTGGTTTAGTCCTGGGGTTTTTTCAGCAAAGTGACAGAATCACCAGCAGAGTCTTTGTCTTTGGTGAGGTTTAGAGTTTGAATGAAAGACCCTGACTAAGACTGTGAGGAGAATGCTTTTAAAATGTGTTGGAATGATGATTTAGCCCAGACAAAGAAAAATCCTTCAAAGTAATACACTAAGAGTGCCTTGGTTTTTGTTTTTTTGTTTTTTTTGCAATCTTGTTTTTGCTTTCTAAATTCTAGCTCACAGTCACCAATGAGAACCTACCAACACAAATAAACTTTAGTATTTGGGATTACTTTTCGGTTCCGTTATCTAGTTTTCGGGAGGGTTTTAGCGCTGGAATGAGTCATTTAAAGTTTTAAAAAGCTCATCATTTTTTTGGCATTTTTAGACACTGGTTGAGTCCTGGTTTTGTCTTGGGCTGAGTTGTAGTTTAGTCCTGGTTTAGTCCTGGGTTTTATCCTGGATTTTATCCTGGTATCAGTCCTGTGTTTGCCCTGGATTTAGTCCAGGTTTAGTCCTGGGTTCGTCCAGGCTTAGTCCTGGTTTAGTCCTGGTTTCAGATCAGATTTAATCCTGGTTTCATCCTTGGTTTAGTCCTGGGCTTAGGTCCTGGTATAGTTCTGGTATAATCTGGTTTAGTACTGGGTTTAGTACTGGGTTTAATACTGGGTTTAGTACTTGGTTTAGTCCTGGGTTTAGTCCTGGTTTTAGGTCCTAGATTTAGGTCCTGGGTTTAGTTGTTGATTTTGTATCGTTCTAAGGTCCCAAAACCTCTACAAACCCCAAACAAATAATCACACACATATTTGTATTGTTTTAACTGTCTTCTATCGCCACCGTCCATCTGAACAGAGCTGAGTGTGTTTTTATAGTCCAGGAGCTGATGCTGGGGCAGATTACATAACGCTCTAACATCTCTGACCCAGTTACAGCAAAGAGGACATGACTCTAAACACACGGATTTTAGTATTGACTTTTTTAATGCTGCTTCAGGAGGTGTAAGAGTTATGAATATTTAAAGTCCAATGTTATCCAAAATGTACTCTTGTGAACATCATATCGTCAAAGTCTCTCAATAATATCGTGGGCCGTCACAATATATAGAATTACAAGTTCCTTTGCTTAAATGCATTGTTATGGTGCAGCAACAGGTAATAAACATAGAGAACTACACAGACCATGATCCTTTGCTCTGTTTCCATCCAATCTACATGGTGAAATAACTTAAGCACTTTTAAATTTTATTTGGATTGTGGCGAAAGAAACTCACTAGTGAAAGAACACTTACTGTGGGACATTCTAAGCAAAGCAGTTACATCTCTATGGAGACAAATGGGACAGGCGCACCAGGAAAGTTACACAAGCTTTAATGTGATATAAGGGTCAATGACACATAAGGATTTTCAACAGGCAAATTTTAAAATCTACTTTCTATTGAACTTTTTCAAATATTTATAATGTCAGGTCTTCATAAATCTATGTTTGACATTTAGATTACGGTAAACATTTTTTAGTGTTTTTTATGTACATGAATTGGCTACAACCTTAAAAAACGGCATGTGGTGCGACCAAGAATAACGTTAAAATTGTTTAATTTTCTAAAATATGGTTTGTATGGAAGTATTGTAAGATTTGAATTAAAATATTCCATGATGAATGAAACAACTTGAGTAAAAAATAGTTTAAATGGATATTTTTTTAAAGGCACTATCATGTGGTATGTTTTTACATAACTTTTCAGCATCTTTAATTCAGACTGACAAAATTTAAGCTGAGAAATTCAAGTTGAGAAGTTCAGATGGGCACCATGCTCATAAAGGCCAAAAAGCAGAAGACATTCTAGCCAGTTCAGTCTAAGAGAAAGAACATAGTCTACTGATAGCTGTTAATGTGTTCAACTGTGCTATATCTAAGTACTGAAAGCATCAAAATATGATATTTGAAAAAACTGACATGCTCAGACAATATTTGTTTCAATATTATGAGGGAAATGTCTATTCAAGAAAGATGACATTTCATGTGGGATTAAAAACACTTCAGAAAATAAAGAAAATACATTTGAGTAGATTTAGTTCAAAAATGTAAAAAAAAAACAAAAAACAAAACATGCAGAATAACTAATCATTTGAGAAAAAAAAAGATTTGGTTCCATGGAGGAGAGAGGTACTACAGGTATGTGGGGAATTATGATGAAATTTGAACCTTTTTAACTGAAGAAATTCCAATTGGACAAACGTCATGACATTGACCCATAAACAAGATAAAAAGCTCTTTACCATTGGGTTTAGTATTTAGAGTATTTCAAAGGACTTTATGCCGACCTTTGTGTAAAACTCCTCTTCTTACCTCATTTGTTTTATCCAGACTTGGCGCAGGCTGAGTGGACTAAAGATATTTCTTCACCACAGAAAATTCAGGATTCAAAAATAGTGTTTTTGTTAAGTCCTCTCTTAAGTGAACATACTGTAAGTCTCATAGCTGCACAGGTTCTCCGCCTGCCTTCAGTCAACACATCCATCACAGCTTGTCAATACCACGGACTCCTATGTACAGCCTGTGTGTGTGTGTGTGTGTGTGTGCGGTGTGTGTGTGTGTGTGTGTGTGTGTGTGTGTGTGTGTATGTGTGTG
>KN521046.1:0-18931 GCA_000787155.1 Scartelaos histophorus | reverse complement strand
CAGGAGAGACTGGACGCAATATTATACACGAGGAAACGGCTGTACCATCTATGTCCTATGCGGATGGAACCTCACATAGTAGAAAATGTTTATAATCATTTTTAAACCTCTAATATTACACAAAATTGACTTTTGTGGGGTTTAAGATGTGTTAGAATGCAGTTATTTCATCAAAAACAGACCTGGAGTTGTGTTTTGTTTCATTCACATGTTTGAGTAACTCTTTATTATTAGTCTGTCTACATCTCCAAAGCTCAAAATGCTCTGTTGTTCTCTGCTTAAGATAGACACACGTAAATCTACCAGGAAATGACTTAAAAGTAGAGAAATTTTCTTTCTGAATGGACAGA
The DNA here is from genome assembly GCA_000787155.1 of Scartelaos histophorus. Taxonomy (NCBI): domain Eukaryota; kingdom Metazoa; phylum Chordata; class Actinopteri; order Gobiiformes; family Gobiidae; genus Scartelaos; species Scartelaos histophorus. The sequence goes on along the minus strand of KN521046.1, from coordinate 18,581 downwards.
TAATTTTAGACAAAATACTTGACAAGTTCTCTTAAAATAAACTCCCTCTAGACAAGAATGAAACAGTCTCAGAACTTGTAAGTAGAGAATAAATCTGCAAACAAGATGAATAACCTGATATAAGTTTAAAAAACTTGGCCACATCAGAGAAATTTACAGTGTACCTTGAGTGTGCATGAGTCTGATGGTGTAATACATATCATGATATGCGTCATGATTCGATATATTATGATATATTGTAATACTAAAACATAGAATGATATATTGCAATTTATCAATAATTACTTCTATTAATATAGGTCAAGTGCACCTTGATGAGAACACAATGAAATATAATTTATAAAAATGTTTAAATCATCACAACAGTGAGTGTAACTAATGAATTTTAGTGAAAAATATGATTTTAAAAATTGATTTGGGTGCATTTTTAAGAATTATGCAATGGAGTAAAATGATATCACTGAACTAATTTCTTCTTACACCCTATTACCTTGATGTCATGAAGTGGTAATTGCCAAGTTACAGCTACCTTTTAATGTTAGTTCAGTAGAGATTAGCAATTCCAGATCTGAAACTGTCCAAATGATTCTAGTGAGGGTGTGTGGAGTTTAAAAACATAGTAGAGCACTTCCTGTATCATCAAAACCTCACCCTAAATCTGCAGGGTTTATGTGTTAAACAGGGAAACAAAACACAACTCCAGGTGTGTTTGTGATGAAGAAACAACATAATCTAAAAATGTTTGTATAACTTTGCAGCTTTTAAAGTTTTAGAAACAGATAAATAAAATTATAGCTCTTGTGGTTATTATTAACAAGTAGCTGATTAGCCCAGAGCTTTCAAACTTTTAATATATATTTTTTATGTCACGTCTATGAAAAAAAAATAATTGTAAATGTATGTTTATATTTGCAGAGCTCGAAAGTAGAGTGTTAGCAGGTTTTCAGTGAGTGACTGGAATATAATGTTGTATTTGAAAGCAGAAGTGGGCGTCGCAGAGGAAACCGGTGGCTCTGTGTGGTCTAGGAAACTAAATATAAGCACAAGTTGTTCTCAGTATAAGAAAGAATAAGAAAGTACAGGACATCCAAGAATGATACAACTCAGCCTAGAATCATGTTTGTGTTGTCAAAACCCATTCAGCCACTCCACACTTTCACTCTCTGGCTTTTAACACCACATGAGCTGTGAAGTCCTCTAGGTCTTTTATTTAATTTATTCAATTTGTTATTATAATTTTTTAAAATAATGAATATTGATTTGTCTGTGCAGCACCTTGGAAACTGTCATGATGTGTGAGAAAATGTGCTGTAATAGGAAATAAAGTGGATTTGATTGGGCACCTGCTCTGATCATTTCACTCAGTTGACTAAAAGAAGCCTGTTTTCCATTTTGGCTTTATTGCAGGTCTCAGATGACTTCACAGCACATATATGCCTATGATGTGTAGCACAGATGGAGGTGGCTATGATTAATATGGCTAAAATCTCCATTTTAGCCATTTGTGTTGTAATATAGTGAGTCCTTGGGTTTTGTTTAGTGTTGTTCTGATACCACTTTTTGAGCAAAAAATAAAGCGTTTAAAAGGCTATTTTTTAAAGAAATGCAAGAATAAATAAGATTTTGAGGACTAAATATTGGTGAAATGTTTAATGATCTTAACAATACATAGTGCTGATTTAAGCATGTTCACTTTCTACCACTGATAAAAAACAATAGCGAGGCCTGTAAAAAGATGCTCATCCTCATGGTTAATTATGCAGAAAAAAAACAAGTCAGACTTTGTTCAAATCAGACTTTGTTGTTGTCTCTGTAACCGGGATGAACTCTCCCAGGTGTTTACCAAGTTGACCATCTACACCAAAGGCTAAATGAAGGTATCAAAGAGGAAACACAAATGTTTTTTTCTGTTATTATGGCCGTGTTTTAAGTGTCTGCAGAGTCTCCACAGTCTCTGTTTAACCTACACTGAGCATTAGCATTAGCGTTAGCATTAGCCACCAAGGTAAACAGCGGCTGCTTGCATTTACAGATCCTCATCAAGAACCACCTGCTTCATAAATCTGCCCCATCACCAAATCTTCAACCAACAAGCTCCACAAAGGATAAACATTCTTCATGAAAAATTTATCCACAATTATCAAGGGAAGAAAGACCAAAACTTAAAGAAAACAACAACGAGCATTAGAGAAACTACTGAGCAAAACGAGAGATATCCGAGAGATGTCTCACATTCAAACAGCACAAATCTCTCTATCTAAGCTAATATCAACATCTTGAAATCAATGTTTTATTTTAATTCTTAAATCAGTCTGAGTGAACAAGTTACTTCTGTTTTATTCATGACCATAAGGTTAGTTTTCATCAGTAGTTCACTAAAGCTAGCCAGTCTTAAGTTTTCGTCTTTCTTCCCTTGATAGTTGTGAATAAATTCTTCATGAAGAATATTTATCCTTTGTAAACATTGTTGGTTGAAGATTTGGTGATGTGGCCGGTTTATGAAGCTTCTGGAGAATACGACACACTTACACATATCCACAGACATTTTGCCATAGAAAAAACATGAATGCAAAGTTTGCAAACACAAACCTACAGAGGGGCACTTCAGCTGTTGTGAAAAAGGTCTATAACCAAAGCTGTGAGCATTACAACTTCACACCTACCTATGCTAACACCAACAACACTACTACCTGCTTTTCAGTGTGCAAGTCTCCAGGTCCCATTTAGCAGACTCCCTAAAGGACCTATCAAGTTTCTATAATGTCCGCCCACTTCATGTCTCCAGCAGCTTTCTCCTCTTTCTGTTAGCAACAAGAAACCTGCCTATGTAATCATACAGAGGCAGGTTTCTAGGGGGTTCACACCAGACCCTCAATTAAATTAAAGAGGTATTGATACTTGCTGGGGGTGTTCTACATATATGTATTGTGGAATGTTCATCAGTTACCATGGTGACGCAATGCACACATAAGCAAACAGTGCCAAAAAAAAGTTAAGTTAAAAGTTAAGAAATCATGGTCTGACAAAAAATGGACTTAAAGAGTACATTTTCAAGAGCCTGTGATTAATACGAAGCCTCAGACAGGGTAGTGCCCATAGTTAGCATCACACCTCCAGGGAATGTTAATGACATCAGCTGTACCAAATCAAGTTACAGGTCAGATCTGTGGAGAGGTGACCCCGCTCACAGTCAGAATGGACAAATTTTTGAGCTATAAAACCACCTGTAATTAAATACAAGTAAAGGAGAGCTGAGGAACATTCCAGATTGAGCAATGACATATCCGTAGATACCAGTAAGTGACAGACCCCCAGCTGAAAAGTTACACAGTGCACCTTTAAAACAATAGTATCAAAATCAGTACTGAAACTGAAAAGGCAGGATCAGTGCATCCCTAACCACAAGTAACAGCAAAGAACATATTTGGTTTTTCAAGATCTAAAACAGGTCTATAACAGGGCTACTCCGGGTCTAATTTAAGTCAGGTCTATAACAGGTCTAATCTAGGACTAAACCAGGTCTATAACAGGGATATGACCAAAAGGAGGACAAACAAGTGAATTAAATTACTCTAAATGAGCCAAACCCACAAACTGAAGAGCTTCAAGTCCCACTTGGAGCTCACGTACCACACTTTGAGAAACACTGGACTAGACCCAAGACCTTGATATATCTATTAACAAAAAACTCCATTTGATCCATTGTCATTTTAGCTGTGTTTATTTAAAAACACCTTTTTAAAAAACAGCACAAATATTCCCAAGCCCTCAAATTCAACAGTCAATATTCATAGTGTAAAATTCGCAGTGATTCCGATCTAATTTAGTAACAATCAGGAAATGGTGCAGTGAAGCGATCTGATTGGTCAGAATTAGCCTCATCAAAACCTCTTCTCTCAATTTCTTTTAAACCCCGGCCACAGATGAGAACAGCCAATAGGAAACAGCCTCTGTCCTCACTCACAGGATCGATGCTTCTGTCTTGGCATCTGGGACTTTGGTGAATTTTGACTGTTGAATTTGAGGCTTGAAAATATCTGTGCTGAATATCTAAAAGTTTAACTTTTTTTTTTGAATTTCAAACACTGAAAAAGTGTACTCAAATTTGCAGCAACTAAAACTCACAATAAAAATAATTCAAACATGTTTTTCAGAGTTAAACATTTCAAAGTGAGAAATTCAGCAGTATTTAAATTCAAGCATCTTGGATCTTTGCTCCAAATTTTTTTCACTACAAATTTTACACTGAATTTTGACTGTTGAATTTAAGGACATGAAAATATTTGTGCTGAATATTAAAAATGTATTTATATAGATATATTGAATTTTAAACACAAATTTCAGCAACTAAAATTCAGAATAAAAATAATACAATAATTCAATAATAATTTTTCAGAGTTAAAACATTCAAAGTGAGAAATCCTGCAGTATTTAAATTCAAATTCTGATGGATCACATTATCTTCCATAGTTTGCCTTCAGTAAATTTTGTTCCTAAACACTCGTGGAGGCAGAATTATAGTGTTCCAATCATATCTCACCCACTAAGTAACTATTAAACAGGAGAGAATGATAACAGGCTAACATTTAAAGTCAAAATTGCAAATAATTGTCAAACCATAATACTTTTCCAGATATTTAAAAGTTTAAAAAGTTCAAATGCGTACCGTTTTGAGCTGTGTCTGTTGCAGCAGCTGATCTCTTACTGTGCAAAAACTCTTTCTAACCCTCCCTCTCTCTCTCCCTCTCTCTCTCTCTCTCTGTTTCTCCTCCACAAACTCAGTTAACTGTAAAAGAGAGAGGGGAAGTCTGAAATTAAGTGTCTTAACGTTTGAAAGGCGGTGCGTCTAGGTCTTTAAAGCGTGCTACAGAACTAAATCATTTGAAACAGTTTGCAGTGGTCCAAAGCTCTTCCTTTTTTACATTATGCATTCAGAGCGTCCTAATTATTCACCACGATGAGTTTATAAGAGCTTTTACAACACTTTCTGAGGGCACAGCAATGTTTTACAGTCACAGTAATGCAAACAACAACTAGCATGCAAACATCCCTCCAACCAGGTCGCAACACACTACATGAGACAAAAAGGGCACACCACAGACACAAGGAGAATCTGATGAGACTTAAAATCTCTAATATCACAGTCTGCAGTGGGATATGTCTGTGGACCACAGGATATAAAGTTGTGAGTTGTGTGATGGTGTCAGCCGTTTCCTGTCTACAGTAAAACCACTCGCTCTAAGACTCTTAACTCGTGGTGCAATACTTACAGGTACATGATTTTTAAAGCATAAAAGATTGGAGATAAAGCCCACAGGAAGTAGAGTCATTATTGTTCATCTGCAGCTTCATCTCGATCCATGAGCTGATGGACACATGCAAGGAACTATCTCAACTTTTTACTTTTAAGTAACGCCTCAAACTGGATTAATAGCACTGTTCTGGGCACCGCATGTCATTATTTATGGATGAATCATATGGACAAGATGCTGCGCTTTAAATTGACCACTTTTCGAGAGGTGAGTAATAAAGTCTTTATATTCGTGATCTGACACTGACACCACACATATGAGGAGGGCGGTGGCTTCAAATTCACACACAAGACACAAAGTCGGGTCACGGCTCCTGGATTCAGGGAGAAGAAATCGCAGTCTAAATTGGGCAAATTCTCTTGTAGTGTGTGGCGCACCATCCTAATTATTTGCAACAATGAGTTCATACACGCTTTTTCACAACTTTCAGAGACCAGAGCAGAGTTTGTAGAGTCACTGTAATGCTAATGACAACTAGCATGCTAACAGCGTATACCAACCATCCTTACTTTTTGGTTTGTGGACAATAAAAACTCTTTATATCTAACTAATGCAAAGACCCGAATCTAATTTCAAGCTTCAGTTATGTCAAATAAGTCACTATAACTCACCGTTTAGTTGCCTGTAAAACCTTCCAGTGTTTTGTGGGCTGGTTCTTTAGTTCTCGCTGGTCTGGTTCATGTTTGGTTTGCATCCAGCTTTAGCTTTCTTTGGGGCAAGTTCAACCTTTTTGACGCCCTGTAGGCAAACAACACTGCACCACCAAAAGAAGGAAGCATGAAGTTAAAGTAACCGCTATAACACTATCGCAGGGAAAGCAGATAGAAGCATAGAGTACGTAGATTATTTAGGCATATAGTAATGAATAAGTTAAAGCTGCACTGTGCAACTTTTCTGGTGGAGGCCCAAATGCTTGTCTAAATGGAGATGTTATTGCTTTTTCTGGAATGTTCTACAGTATGACATTAAACAGCTCTAGTTAAGTAGTGTGAAGGCTCAAAAAATAACTAGAAAAACAGGCATTCTGGCTGTGAGCGGGGTCGCCTCTCCACAGATCTGAACTGTAACTTGGCCTGGTCCGATCTCTGTGAAGACAGAAAGGCTTAATGCCATACTGTGAAACATTCCAGACAAAAACGTAACTCTTTTAACGTGAACAAAACAACTCTCAACAACTTTTAATGTTCTTCTATGGAAAGTCTGCTTCCTTCTTTTGTTTGTTGATTTCAGTCTCTGTCCTTGAAAGATAAAAACAGAGCATTGTTAAAACCTAATCAGGTTCTAAAATGTGATGTCAGATTTTCCGACAACACACTGCACTTTATGTTGAAATATCCAATGAAAAAATGTTGAACCTATGGTAAACGCGCATATCAACAATTCTTATTTTTTGGTGTGAGGACAATAACAAGTCTTTAAAATTAGTTGAAGACAGCGCAACATTTAACAGCAGATTTCTAATTAATGCAAGAACCAAATATATTTCAGAACATGTAGAGGTCTAAACTACAGGGTTACGAAGGTTTTTTTTCTAATAAAAAGGTATTTGTTGTCAGCAGAAAAAAAAATCATTTAATTTAATTTAATTTGTATTTTTATAGTTGCAATAATTGATCATTCTGGGTGGATGAATGTATAAGGCGTAATGTTCAGGAGTTTCCATGGTGATACAACGCACACATTAACAAACCAAAAATAATCAAAAACCCCAAGAAAAAACACAAAATGGATTTAAGCAGCACATTTTCAGAAGTCTGTGTTGGATAGGAGTTTGATTTTCTTGAATCTGATCATTTCTGTTAGTGATTAGGCCCAAGAACACAGTGTATTGCAACAAAAATCTGCATTCAAACAATACTGATTACAGCTTTTCCTCCTGTATTAAATATTCTTGACCAATAGAATGCTGTGATGTCAGCGGCACCAAGCAGTTCTCTGGGAGGACCAAAATGAGGGGTCTCAACGCAGCAATGTATGTTTTTCATGTGATTAAAAAAAAAAACTTCAACTAACATAGTAAAAAGCTGATTCAAAACCCCATATGAAAGTTCAACGCTTTTTTTCTTTTTTCTTTCTATGCACTGACTTTTTTTTCTTTGTGGATGCTTTATTGTTGGTAAAACAGATCAGCATTATTAAATCATGAAGTTAGAAATCAGATCTAGTCCATTTAGTCCACTTGGTAAGGGCATCTGGTTTAAAGTGTGTATCCAATTTTGTCTTCTGGTGGGCTAAAAGTTGTTGTAACTTTTAGCCCAGCGACCAGCACCAAACCAGGACCACAACAAGACTGAACCAGGACAGAACCAGGGCCAAACCAGAACTAAACCGCGGCCGAACCATGACCGAACCAGGGCCAAATCAGGACCGAACCAGGATCAAACCAGGACCACACCAACAATGGCTTTTTTGCTGATAGTGAATAAAGTTATGAGAATCAGTCGTACCAGAGCAGAGCATTCCCGCACAAACTGTATCACAGAGAAATTGTCGTCATGGTCACAGCTGCAGTCGGGTCTGTCCCACTTTTTAAATGAGAATAACACTCATTGAACTTATCTCCGTGGAAACAAGCGGGTCAGATCTGGAGAGAGGCGACCCCAAAGAATCAAAGTACATTTTTCAAGGTGTTGAACTGAACTGAATACATAAAGTTCAAAGTTCAAGTTCAATGCCATATGGTGGAACATTACAGTCAAAACCCTCACCAGAAAAGTTACACCTTTAAATGCATGCATAATATAAAATAAAAAAAATAAATAAATAATAAAAAACATAAGGCCATAAATGTGACAAAATCTGTTCATGTTTAATGCTTTGGAGAGAAATTTTTGGGTTGTTTTAAGTCCAAAAAGCACATTTAGAATTCAAAATTTGGCTTTAAAGGAGCATTGTGTAACTTTTTTCCACAAGATTGTTTCCATGGAGATACACTATGGCATTAAGCTCATTAAGTATGTTGCATTTATTCAATTACAGGTGTTAACAGCTCAAAAATGCATCCATTCCCATAGTGAGTGAGCTCGCCTCTCCACAAATCTGACCTGTAACTTGCCTAGATACGGGTCTCCGTGGAAACAGGAGGCTCAAACATGTATGAACAAATCAAAACACAACACCAGGTATGTTTTGGAAGAGGTAACAACAATATAACATGACTTAAAGCTCAAAAAAGAAAATTTTGTGTAATATTGGAACTTTAAATACAATTCTTCCCAAAAGTCAATGGGGAAAATTAATAAGAAATACTTCAGAGCTGTGGAGAGATTGTTGTCAGGGTCACAGCTGTAGGTTTGAGAGTTCTGCTCGGTCTCGGACTCTGGTTTGACTTTGTGCTGTTCACTGGGAAAGCACACCTGTGATAAAGAGCTGATACGGATAACGACTGGAAAAAAGAACACTGCATTTGGTCGTGTTTGCATAAAGGTGTGCTGTGTAACCTTACCGCGGTCAGGTACTAATTCGCCTGGCAACGGACAAACCAATTGCATCGCGGCATTGAGGTTTGTGAAAAAGGCGACACAGACAGAATTTTCCCATAGACTTTTCAAATACGTGTACTATATAACATTTTGATTGGGGGTTCATCACCTGCTTGTTGCTATGGATACGTCATTGCTCTGCCTGGAATGTTCCACAGTGTGACATTAAACAGCTTTACTTTACATTTATTCAATTACAGGTGGTTTTATAGCTCAAAAATACCTAGAAAAACAGGCATTCTGACTGTGAGCGGGGTCCACGGATCTGACCTGTAACTTGGTCTGATTTGTACTCCATGAAGATAGAAAGATTTAATGCCATACTATGAAAAATTCCAGACAAAGCAATAACATCTCAGAGAAAAAGCATTTTAATGGACCCTTAAAAGCTCTGTTTTTGAGGAGGTAACGACATTATAACATGACTTAAAGCTCACAAGAGTTTGCTTCTGTGTGATATTGGACCTTTAAATAAAATTACAGGTCTTGCGGTCATGAATTACCTGATTTTGTCCATAGGAGGCGCTCTGTCTGTAAGTAATTGGACCGGACTGACAGGATTCACATGAGGTTCATTAAAATACGGAGCCAGATCTAAAGAAATGTCATGCGGCTGTGGACTTTTAGACATTTGGTCCATTAGGAGCGGTTAGCAAGTGAATTTGCACAACTTTACTGGCGGAGGGTCTGTCATCTGCTTGTATCCACGGTGATGTTATTACTTTGCCGGTGATGTTACACAGTATGACATTAAACAAATAAATATACAGGTGTTTCTATTTAAAAACTGGCATTATTTCCCACTTTTATGCAGATCTGACCTGTAACTTTGCCTGGTGATGTGGCCTGCTTCTCTTATTCTGTACACTGCAAATTTATCTGAGATTGTAAATGACCACTTCATGACATCACAAGGTGGAACAGAGCATTTTAAGCTTACTAGATGTAGACAGACAAATAATAGTTACTGAAACATGTGAATGAAACAAAACATAACTCCAGGTCTGTTTTGGAGGAGGAAACATGATAACAACTTAAAGCTCTCAAAAGTCAAATCAGGCCAAGTTACAGGTCAGATCTGTGGAGATACATCCCTGCTCTTTCAGAATGCCTGTTTTTCTAGGTATTTTTGAGCTGAAAAACCACCTGTAACTGAATAAATGTAACTTAGACCTGGATCTCCATAGAAACAAGCAAGTGATGGACCCTAAACCTAAAAGTCCCACAGTACACCTTGAAAATCACATTCTATTGTCTAAATAAAAAAGGTTTAAAAGCATCACTGTGGTATCGGAATCAGTATTAAGTATTGATCCCTTAGTATCAAAATCAAGTTTGAAATCACACTGTCACAGCATTACTCATCAAAAATACACAGAGGAAGTAAAACTGTGGAAAAAAACTGTCTCGTCATGATCAAATGTGAAACTTTAAAACAGACTAAAAAGTAAATTTGGCTTTTGAGCCTGAAACTCCTGCTGTGTGTGAATCAGAGCTGCAGAAAACCACATGAAACCGGTTCAGACAAAGGAAGGAAGAGTTACACAGCATTTACTCAGTCTAAACCAGGACTTCAGTGAGCGGCTGCATGCTGACAGGGTGATCCAAATCTCCACCAATCTCTCACATATCACAAGTGTAAATGTTTTGCCCAAGGACACAATGACACAGAGGTGGGTGATCTCTACCCACGAGCCACTGCTGCTCATTATTTTTGCTGTATAATCCTCTGGCCTCGTGTCGGGACCTCTGTAATCGATGAATCTGACCTCTGTGTGGTGGTGTATTGATCTGCACAGCGGGGGTTATCTCCCATAATCCTTTTCACCAAACTCTTCCCGTTTTGAAGGATAAACGGAAGACCTCAGGGCAGTTTCTCAGGGCCTTTCTCGTCCAATATTAATTAGAGCAGTGTTTGTCAAACTGTGGTGCACTGGTTCCTTCAGGTGAGGCTTGGACACCATCTTTAGTTTGAGGGTTTAGCTCATTTAGAGGTCATTTTATTCACCTTTCTGTCCTACAATGGATCTATTTTTGTTATCATTTAGAACTACAGTGGAAATTATGTTTAGCCCTAGATTAGACTAGCTCTGTTATAGTCCTGGTTTAGATCTAGTTTAGTCCAAGATTCGACCTGGAATAGTCCTCTTATAGACCTAGTTTAGCCCTAGATTAGATCTGGAATAGTCGTGTAATAGACCTGATTTAGATCTAGTTTAGTCCTAGATTAGACCTAGAATAGACCTGTTGTAAGCCTTATTTAGATCTGGTTTAGTGCTGGATTAGTCCTGAGTTGTTATATAGCGTTAGTTTTAGTTTTAGATCAGACTTAAAGTAGTACTATTACAGTCCTTGTTTAGACTTGGTTTAGCCCTATCTTAGACCTGGAATAGTCCTGTTATAGTCCTGGTTTTGCTCTAGATTAGAGCAGGAGAAGAGTTTTTACAGACCTGGTTTAGACCTAGTTTAGACCCAAATTAGACCTAAAATAATCCTGTTATAGACCTGGTTTAGTCCTGTCATAGTCCTGGTATAGATCTGGTGGTACTCGGAAACCCACATCTTCTCTTTGGTGGTACTTGGTGTTAAACGTTTGAGAGTCACTGCATACATACATCATACAATTATAAAATAACTTAAAGATGCTCTATCAAATTTTTCTGGTGGGTACCCCGTCTCCATGGTGATGCATCTTTGCTATGAATGTATGGCATTAAACTTATCAATCTTGCAATTAAAAAACAGGTTTTTATTTAGGCTATAAACACAATGCTACTTGACAAATATCAGACCAACAAAAGCAGAAGATGCTAAAAGGCCGTTACAGGTCAAGTCTGTGGAGAGGTGACCCTACTCACAGTAAGAATTCCTTTTTTCCAATGTAATTTTAAGCAATAAAAACGTAATTTATAGACATGTTAAATAAGTTAAAAAGCATATTAGCAATCACGTTGTAGTAGCAGCAGTAGCAGCCCTTCACCAGAAAAGTTACATAAAGCGGCTTTAAAATATCTACCTAATCTATAGAAACAGCATTTTGATATATGAACTAATATTTTTCAAAAAAGGATACGTGAAGGATCTCAGAACTACTGCGTATCTCGGTGTATCTGAACCAAACTGCACTCACAGCACTACACCTGCAGGGGGAACTTGTGCAAAAACTACTATTTTTGCAAAAAATAGTACTTGGAAACAATGTATTTATATAAAGACAGATTTGTGAATCATGAGTTTAAACAGATTTTTTACATAGAAAGCAAAATCTTCCACTAACCCACTCACTTCTCCTTTCTGCTGTTGTTCCACCAAAATCCTTATAATTGAAATAATGGTCAACCAATACATGTTTTGGACTCCATCAACCGATAAATCAATAAAAAGCCTACAGCCCTGGTCCCATTTCACTTCTCCATCTCTCTTTTCTCTATCACGTTTTTCTCACTGAACGCCAGAACTGCAAACACTCATTAAACTCAATTAAATCTGAAAGAAAACACTGAAAAGTACACAAAGATACGCCTCACTAGTTTAATTATGAAGGGTCGAAAGTGGGCGGCAGAAGAGGAGGAGGAGGACGAGGAGAAACAGAGGAGGAAGAGTAAAAGAGAGAGGAGGAGAAAGAGAAGAGGAAGAGGCGAAAGAGAGGAGGAAGAGAAAGAAGAGGAAGAAGATGAAAGAGGAGGAGGAGAAGGAGAGGAGGAAGAGAAAGGAAGAGGAGGAGAAAGAGAGAAGTAAGAGGAAAAGAGAGGAGGGGAAGGAGAGGAGGTAGAGAAAGGGGAGGCATAAGAAGAGAAAGAGAGGAGGAAGAGAAATAAAGAGGAAGAGGAGGAAGAAGGAGATGGAGGAGAAAGAGGAAGATGAGGTGGAAAAGAAAGAGAAGGAGGAGAAAAAGGTAGCAGAGGAGGAAGAGGAGGAAGAGGGGGAAGAGGAGGAAGAAGAGAAGGAAAAAAGAAAAAGCAGGAAGAGGTGGAGAAGGAGGAAGAGGAAGAAGAGGAGAAAAAAGAAAAGGAGGAGGTAAAGGAGTAGGAAAAAAGAGGAAGAGACAGAGAAGAAAGAAGAGAAAAACGGAGGAAGAGGAAGAAGAGGAGAGTGAAGGAATAAGTGTGAGACCTAAATGGAGCCTAGTGTGTGGTGAAAATTGCTTATTAACGATTCAAGAGAAATAAACAGTTTGAGGCAACGCTGAGTTTAAACAAATTGAAAATGCGGTGAGTTAAATTTAAACTGAACTGGTTGTGTGTATGTGTGTGTTGTATATGTGTGTTTAAACTGACTGACTGGCAGCTGTTGGGACTCAGAGGAAGACTCCATGGTGTGTGTTTGTGTGTGTTGTGTATATTTAAACTGACCGAAGTCTTGTCTGGCTCCTGTTGGGACTCAGAGGAAGACTCCATGGTGTCAGACCTCAGTGTGCTTCAGCGCTGCTCTGGACTCTGCATCTCTGGAACACAAAACAACATGACATTAGATACAGTCGATATGGGATATGGGATCGCAAATCAAGAATCACATTTTCTTTTTCCTTTATTATTATTTTCTTATCTTATTTAACTTATAAGAAACATAGACAGACGTACTTCAGGCATGGTGGGCTGGGTGTCATAGTCACTACAACTTATACTGCCTGTTGATACTAACAATAATTCTGGCGAAATTAAAATTATTTTGTACAATATACTAAGCTTAAAAGCAAAGGACAGATGCAAGAACACGTGAGAAGACCTGAAGAGACACGCTGTGGTCCTGACTCAGAGCTTCCACCTAAACGCTCTAGTGCTGAGTCAGAGCTACTGTATTTTCATGGAATCGGCCCACCTTCAAGAAGTACAAAGTTCTATATCCTGTAGTTTTGTTTATGTTTTTTTTTTATTTGCCACTCCAGCCAGTCTCTTCTACATTTTGTCTGAATCCAGAAGAACTGGAACAAGACCATATCATTATTTATGCTAATTTGTATCATGTTCTCTCAAATGAGAATGACCTTAGAAAAAAAATGTTTTTTGGAGCTTTCTACTATATTCTCTCATCAAAAACATGTCTGAAGTGGTTTTAGAGTCATGTTTGAGTAATCTAGTGATCTCTCCTGGGCCCTATTCAAACCCTCCTTAAAGTTAGCAATACCGTCTGTACAAGGCTCCACCCACAAGCCTGTCGCATAGTGCACCTTTAACGCAACATCATTTGGAATTGATGATGGAACTTTTTTCTTTTTCTTACAATGAATTTGCGGTTTCTGCTGATTCATTCTGTTTTATTAGTTGAATTGCAACTGTATCTTGTTTCAAACAGGTCTTTAACTTGAAGAGGAACTGTGAAGTAAAAGACGAGATTATGGAGCTCAGATTTCCATCGCACTGTGGTAGAGGAGCGTTTATGACCATCTGAACGCTTTAATTCGATCTGTTTGACACAGATGCATTTACAGCTTCGGTTCTTTCAGAAAGGCTTGAGTCAAGGTGAGATGGACCACGCTTTTCTTTGAGACTTTCAAACTGCAAAGCTGAACCAAGCTGGAGTTGGAGCAAAGATCAAAATGGAAAATCAATTCAGGAAAAGTTTGTGCGTTTATTTCATTAACCAGCAGCAGCACCAAAGCACAGAAGAAGTTAGTGAAAGAGCCTGTTAAAAAAAATCTAAATTCTGTGGCGTGTCTCATCATGTGGGCGAGTGCTGAAATTGGTAAAGTGTAGAAAGTTTGTCCACTGATTTGAGGGTTGGTGGTTTGCATCCAGCTCCCACAGATGAATGCTGTTGTTGTTTCCTGCCTTCAACATGGAAAAGTGTGATATAAAATTGTCTTCTAGTGTTCCTTTGGCTATAATCTTCCACAGCATAAAATGTACACATCTTCTTGGAGAACGTTTTTATTTTCTATTTCCATGGAACCGTGCCACCTGCAGAAAGTTGCATAACGTAGCTTTAACTTGTTTTTTCTATGTTTATGCTAGACCGGTCACGTACTGTTGTCATCCACTGTATAAAAAAAGTGGACTGAGCGAGTGGCACGTCACCCTTAGCGTTCTGCGCCACTTAAATGAGGCGGTTACAGGAGTAAAGTTATGAATAGGATTTTTTCAGGATTTTTTTTAACAAAATAGCGGAAAAAAATTCAGGATCACGTAGAACAGGTTAGTAATAACATTTTATGACTAAGATGACGAGGCCACAGCAGCAGGTACGGAGAGAAGAGCGACAAGATCCTAATGTAAGTCAACTGGAGCCAGAGTCGGAAGGAGCCGGAAGCACTTCCTGTTTGGGACTTGGCAGCTAGTGTGTTTGCTATGCCCATTCATGCATACGGTCTATGAGTGCTGTAGTCAAAGACCGCACAAATTGAAACAAAGACATGTCCGAAACCACAGGGTCCAGACACCGAAACATAACCAATACGTCTGAGGGTCGAGACTGAGATAAGACCAATACGTCTGAGGGTCGAGACGGAGATAAGAGCAATACGCCTGAGGGTCGAGACCGAGGCAAGATCAATACGTCTGAGGGCCGAAACCGAGGCAAGACCAATACGTCTGAGGGCCGAGACCGAGGCAAGACCAATACGTCTGATGGTTGAGACCGAGGCAAGACCAATACTGAGGGTCGAGACCGAGACAAGACCAATACGACTGAGGGTCGAGACCGAGACAAGACCAATACGTCTGAGGGTCGAGACCGAGACAAGACCAATACGTCTGAGGGTCGAGACCGAGACAAGACCAATACGTCTGAGGGTCGAGACCGAGGCAAGACCAATACGTCTGAGGGTCGAGACCGAGACAAGACGGAGACCTCTAAGGGTTGAGACCACAGCCCATCGAGATCAAATCAAGACCATCTTTGTCATTTTCTACATTTATATGTATTTTACAGTTATTATGGCACATATTATATATGTACCAAAATAGATATCAGTGTTTTTTATAAATCTATCAGTCTACCTCCATTTGATCTAATAAACATCACACAAAATCAGCCACACAAACTATACAGAGCTGAAACACTGTGCCCCCCTTTTTTGGACCTTGGACTTTTTTGTAGTTTGAGAACCCCTTCTTTAAGAGAACATCCACTGGCACAGGAAACAGCTTTAAAGTGAAGAAAGTGACTCTAAAATGAATGAGGAGCCAGTGCAATGAGGATAAAATAGCCATGATGTGTTCTCTCGACGTGCTGCACTTTTGGAATAACTGTAAGCGTGACAGGTGAGCTCGGCTGATGCCAGTGTACGTTCCAGTAGTCAAGACGTGTGGAGATTAAAGCGTGCCCACTCACAGTAAGTGCCCATGTGTTGGATTAATCTGAAACATAAAGAGCAAAGTGAAGCCATCTGCTGATCACACCTCTGCCTCTCAGACTCTCTGTGTGGAGCAGCTGGTCCTCGCTGTTTAATGAAGAGCTACAAACAAAATGGAGTCACCTGCACTGGCCCGGAGAGGACAGGGGGCAGTTATAAGATGAGGGGAGTACAGAGGAGCACAAGCTTTGTTCCTGCTCTATCTAATTATAGAGGATTTTATTCTCCGTTAAAGAGGAAGTGCGCTGTTAGCTGTTGTGATAAGTTTTCGAAACATTTGCAATTGAATGAATGGATTGAATGAATTTTTGCAGTGTGAGAATGTTAAAACTTCCTGGCATATGGCGTGTACCATTATTGAACTGTTATAAAGGGGCACTATGTAATTTTTCTGGAGCTATTAACTGATCTGTCTTGAATTGCATCATGTCAGGTGCATTACTGCTCAAAAACACTCCTCTCCAAAGATCTAACCTTTAACTTTGGCCTTCTTATGTCACCTGCTCGTCTCCCAGAGAAGATGAATGCCATATTGTGGAACATGGTATCCATGGAGACAAGCATGTGACAGACCCTCCTCCGGAAAAATAATTTAGTGCCACTTTAAAGACAGCTTAAGGCTCATTTTCACTTTTGTATGTAAACAGATCGGTGAGTTCAAGGTCAAGATTGTGTTCTGTTAAACCAGCACCAGAGGGCGCTAAAAGTAATTAACCATAACACATGAAATAGAGCAACAAATAAACAAACAAAGAGGCGCCCGCAGCAGGTTTCATATCACATCTGTTGGAAAAGAGCAGAGAAAAATGAGGTGAGAGAAGCATTTACTTGTTTTACAGCCAGTTTCCTGTATTTTATTTGTTTGGTGAGGAGCTGTCGGTTGTGGAAAAGGTCAAATACCTTGGTCATCTGATCAGGAGTGATCTCAGGGATGATGATGATGCTCAGAGGCAGTACTGCAAATTGTACACACAAGCAAATATGTTGGGACGGAAATGTCATGTGTACAAGTGCTGTGACAGTAGGCTGTATTCATGATTATGTCACAAACCAGGAAGACGTTTGGAGATATTCGCTGACTCTTCCTGTGTAGTTCTGACACTGGGCTCTGAAGTAAATGTGCTCAGTGGTAAAATGAAGCCTGCAGATGCATGTGCTGTTTTGAAATCATCTGGCCCCTTGTCTCTTCTAATCACATGTACCCAGTGGCTAGGTATGGCTGGAATTGTTGATTAGCCAAACATAACAGAACGCTACAACAACATGGAGATGAAGAAAACTGGGACATTTTCAAATTTTTTTCTAGATTTTAGTCAGAGCCCAGAGGTAGTTGTCATCACGTTTCCAAGCGTCTTCCTGGTTTGTGACATAAGCGTCAATAGAGCTTATTTTCTGGTTCAAAACTCACTGCAAACCACTCTATATTGCCCACTTGTGGTGCAGTTAGAGTAAAACCAAGTTTATGAAGCAGGTTGCTGATAATGATTCACTTCGTATCCTGCTCAATGTCCCTCGATGGACAAGTGCCAGTTTGCTGTTTTTTGCAAAATAAAGTCCCTACATTGAATGTTGTGATTTGAAACTTTGTATACAAGTTTATGAAGCGACTTGAGGATTCACAGAATTACATATATGGACTATACACCATTTTTACTCTTGTGTGTGTCTTCTGTCTGTTTTTAAATGTTGCATATGAACCCACTGGAGTCTGAAATAAAACTGGATTGATTTAGCGTTGAGCTGTGTTCACTACTGTCCCCAGTGGTCAGCTCATGCATCACCTCGTCGCCAAGATTCCACATAATGAGGAGACGGACGGACCAAATGACGGACAGAACAGTGCAGAGGACGGACAGAAGTCTCCATGAGTATCTGTATGTGTCTAGAACTTAAAGCATAAATGATCCTTTAATCAATTAATTATTCCATTATCTCAATTAGGCAAAACGTATTGATCAGAGGTCTTCAATGTCTCTTATGAGTAAATGTAATTAAAGATACACCATAAGTCATATAAGTCCCATTTAGTCCAGCCCAAACCAGTTAAAAGTGCATTACAGGTTTCTCTTGTGCGCTGAGAGGTGTAATCACATCAGCAGAAAGAGCTCTCCTCCAAAACCAATCCTGCTGTGACCCGGGGAGACATCCAATCAGATCACAGCGTCTGGAGGAGACAGGAAGTGGATTGAAGGAGAACACAGCACCGAGGTCAACGCGCACTTCAGCTGGAAAAATACTGATGCTGTTTGATTAAAAAAGGAGAAAGCTAAAAATGTGAATGTTTTCAAATTAAAATCCTCCATAAAGCTGTTACTGATACTTCAATTGGTGACATCACAGAGGGGGTTGTTTTGCATGTGGGCCGTGGAAGAGACGGTTAGAGGCGAAAATCAAGGAGGCACTGAGAGGTACTGGAAGGGTATATGGGAAAGGGAGGCAACGCACAACACCGGTGCACAGTGGCTGGCGACTCTAAGAGAAGAGCACAGGAGCCTC
>JACN01068830.1:0-10709 GCA_000787155.1 Scartelaos histophorus | reverse complement strand
ATGCTGTGGGTGACGTCACTGTCCTTAGTCCTTAGTAATTTTAAAATCTTGTTTCTATTGAACTTTTTCAAATATTTACAACGTCAGGTGCATAAATCTATGTTTGACATTTATATTAAGCATTTTTATTGTCTTTTTATGGGGTCAATGATGTCAACAGAGAAATTAAAATTTAGTTTCTATTGAACTTTTTCAAATATTTGCAATGTCAGGTCTGCTTAAATCTATGTTTGACATTTAAATTCAGCGATTTTTGTACTTTTTTATGCACATGAAATTAAAAAATGTCATGTGGTGCGATCAAGAATAACCTTAAAATGGTTTTATTTTCTAAAACACGGTTGGGATGTTGATCTAAGTTCTGAGTCATATGAACATGAGATCGAGATTTGAAAAAACGAACACGCTCGGACAATGTTTGAATATTATGGAGGAAATATCTAGTTAAGAAAGCTGAAATTTCCTGTGAGACTACAAAACACTTGCCAAAAAAGAAAGAAAGTAAATATGATTAGATTTAAAGTCATTTTAAAGAAGTTTAAAAATCAGCAGTTAAGGGCAGACGGTCGCACCACATGAACATTTTAAAACTTTAAGCATAAAAAACATGCAGAATAGCTAATGATTTCTAAAAAAAAATGATTTGGTTCCATGGAGGTCAGAGGTACTTCAGGTGTGTGGGGAATTATTCTGAAATTTGAACCTTTTTAACTGAAGAAATTGCAATTGAATAGTCATGTCATTGACCCATATATGTAATAAAATAAATATATGTAGAATATAAAAAGATCAGCTCCACTAAGTAACTTTTGGATGGGAGGGGGCTTGTTTGCTGAAGTGTCTTGCACATAGACACAATGCCAGTATCCACATGAACAAAAAGCTTAATAGTTTTTTAAATCAAACCCTTTACAAAAGAGACAAAAAAATAGAAATTTGTAATGTATTTCATCTCTTACATCTTTGTTGAATTAAAAACAAATGAGCCTAGTGGTTTTAATGATTCAAAATAATCACGCAAATTGACAAAAGAGACTAGACATGTGCCAGTGTGTGATGAATAAATAATGAAACTCTGACTAAAGCCCTGCTCTGACTGGTGGATGTATGTATGTGGTAATTACGTTATGTAAAGATGTTTTCTGATGCTGTGTACTCAGGTGTTCAAGGGCACTAATGAGAGTGCTGTTATGTAACACTATTGTTCACTTGATTTTTCACAACAATCTGATCTGCCAATAATAGACATGAGTGGGATTTATTTTGTCACAATTTTAGAAAAGCTGTGATACGCTTTTCTATGTTTACAAAATGTTTCTTAGTAATGCTTTCCCATTTTCAGAATTTGGACTAATGTACTGTGGTTACAATTCTGGTTTTATTGAGGTACAGCTAAGTAACACATTGGATTTTCAACATAATATAGTCTTTTATTTAGACAGTTATGTGTATATGTTATATGTGAGGAATATTTGAGTTTTCAGTCTGCTCCAAATCACAAGCAGACAATAGACGTCTCCATTAAAAAGACTATCATTGGTTGTGGTTAGATGCACGCCAAAATCTGACAATGATGATTTTTAGAACCTTAAAAGTGGAGCTAAATGTCAAATCAACTTTTTTTTTTTACTTCTACAATTGTGCATATGTTTTTTTAATAGCATTCTCAACTGTTCCTAGAGATTGTTTGGTTTTTGGGGGTGCAATTTTAGTGCAAATCCCATTTTAATAATCTTTTACCAACTGAAATCTGATAGTATTGTTGGTCAATCAATCAAACCATATCATTAAAAAATATTTACTAGTATATGTTATGGTAGAAGAAATATGCTTTCTGTGCTATACTGAGCTGTTTGGAATTCTCTAACAATAATAATAATTACTGTATCTTGATTTGAACAAGTTTCTGTTGACTGCAAAGTATTAAGCCAAGGTTTGAGAAGAGACTAGAGCTAATACATCACGACAAGTCAGATAAGTCGCAATTAGTTTTTGTTTTTTCCAATATCGCAGTGCAGGAGTAACATCTTTGTCACCATCCCACCACATACACACTTCTAACGCTACACAAAACAGTCCATAATTCGCATTTATTTAAAACTAAATTATCCAAAATAGATCTCCTACAAACATACATCTTAGCATACGCAGGAATACAGTAGAAATCCCCATGTTATATTTTTCCACACAGAGTCCATATAAAAGCCCGTCGCCTTAGTAACAGTCCACTATGACCTCCTGTCCCTCTGCTGTGCCCAGATGGAAGTGGACGTCTCGGGCTGTCAGAATGTCTTGCAGTAAGGACAATGGAGAATTCTGGACGTGATCACTACTTTGGCTCAGAACACTTAACTTCTGCTCCAAATTTAAACATCTCAGCACTTCCTGTACGTTCACCAATTCTGCAGCATCCAAATCCCCCATCAGTGCTCTGACCTCCTGCCCCCAACCCCAAGATGGAAGACTGAATTTAACCGTGCATTCTGATTTCTTCATCGTTTCCTGGAGATTTATAAGTAACTGGCAAGCTTTTAGTCCCACCGGTCTATCGCAATCGTAAAGTCCGCTTAAAAGAGTAGAAATGACTCCTCGTTCGACTAATTTACTCAAACAATCTTCTACATTCATTTGTGAGGAAAAGTTATATGTCGGCTGAGGAATTGCGGCGTAAGGGTGCGATGCTTGAGTGTGGTGACCTGCTAGCGTGGAGTCCATTAGCAGTTTGGCTAACTCCAGCGTGTGAACTTTAACTTCCCAGTCGAGGTCGGAGCTGCCCCGAAAAAGGATGGAGGGAATGGAGGACGTCAGGAGAGATGGAGAGGAGGAAGAGGAGAACCAGGAGATGAAGAACTGAACCACAGCTCGTCTGGAGAAGCCTTCCGTGTCTTCATGGAGAATGCTCAGCAGTTTGGTCACAATGTCTGTCTGTAAACACAAATGTGGACTCAGTTTAGCAGTGATTTACAGTGAAATTTAAAGGTGCACTAAAGGGAACAGGGAACCACCAGGGAAGTTACAAGTTAGATCTGTGGTGAGGTGACCCTGCTCATAGTAAGAATGCATGCTTTATTTTTTAATGCAGATGGTTTGGTTGTATAGTTACGTGGGGACTATAATAACACTTAGAAAACATGTTTGGATCTGGTTTGAAATTTTGTATTTTAAAAGTTCTGTGCCAGATTTTTTCCTCTTTAAGTTGTGGAGCAGTGCAATCCTTGTTAATAAGGTCAGGAGACTCAGAAGAACTGTGTGTGAATGCTAACGTTTAATCACCATTTCTGAGAGACATTTCAGATATTTTTTTAAAAAGTCATGCGGTTGTGTAACATAAAAGGAAAATGCAAAATACTGGATACAGCACTAATCCCCACTAGAATATTTTTTGCAACTTTTTCTACTATTACTTAAAGTAGAAGTTCAAATAAAGTCAAATCAAAGAATGGAAATGAGGCTAAATGAGGCTAATGACTGCCAAACTATTCAGTAAACCACCTGGGAAACCACAGGAAAATTGTAGTAATTTTGAGCTGCAAAATATCCAAATCTATAGTAATTATATAATTAGTAGAACAGCTGATTTATTGCAAGTTTTTTATTGTTAATTTTTTTTTCATCCGACACAAATGCACTGAAATAATAAATAATAATGAACATTTTACTTTCTGAAATACAGATATTTGTTGGGTTTATGGTTTATAACACTGCAATTACAGGACCCATCCTTCTATTATTCTTTTCATAATAGCTTAAAGTGGTGTCATTATTCAACCTCAGATGTGTTATTGTCAGTTTGAAAGGCCTTAAAGACGTAAGATTAATTTGGCAAGAGTGTGGAGCCGATCCCTTACAAATGAAAAGGTTTGGATAGTACAAATATGAATCTCCCATACTGATACTTTGCAGCTGACAAAGCCGATTTGGCACTGCTCTGTCTGAAGCTTTGTTATCCAAGTTGTGTATTGATCACAGACACTTTGTATTTTTTCTTTGAGTTTCCAGACAGTCTAAAAACTAGTGATATGGAGCGCTGCACACCGTCTGAAATGACATGCTTAAATTCTGGGGTGCAACCTGCTGCTGTGGTCAACATTGGAGCCCCATCTGTGATTTCCTACCTGCTCTGTTGACTCTACTGCCCCCTGGCTCCACCCCCTCTGCAGAGTCTGGGCCAGAGCAGACACAGCGCTGGCTCTCACGTAGCTCTCCTGGTCCTGCAGCGCCTCCCTGAGCAGCGGGAGGGTACTAGACTCGCCTAGCAGTAGGAGGCTCTGGGAGGAAACTGAAGAGGAGGGAGCTAAGGCGGCCTGTTGTCCCAAAAACTCCACCGTAGAGTCCCTGACCTCCCAGCGCAAGTCACACACACGCTTCTGCACCACACGCACCAGATCTAACACAGAAACGCCCGTGTGAACATCCATATCACAGAAACAGTAAAGACATTGAGGGTATAATGCAAAATCGACATTTCGAAGCTTTCTCTTTCCTTCATTAAAAACTTTCCTGCAGTGGGTTTACATGTCGGCCATGAGTTTTTCAGTAATCTCTAGTAGGCACTATTTAAATCCTCCCTATGGTTAGCAGTACTAGCACATATCTCTTGTTCAATGCTCAGTCCACAAGCCTAAAACCAAAACTGAAACTAATTAGAAAACAACAACAGCAACAAAAACAAAAGAAGTTGAAAAGAAGTTGTTTTTGGCAAATACACCCTTTTCAAAACAATAAAAGGTAACATGGTGATCTAAATATGCTATGAGTTGGCAATGACTATAATGATGATAATAAAAACACTCATTACAACAGCACATTTTATTTAGACAAAGGAATATGATTCTCACCGTTAAATCATGACACTTTCTTTTATATTACCACGTGGTTTCTGTGTTATTCCTGTTGTCCAGGTAAGTTCTTTAGTGTCCATGGGCATATATTAGCCTATGTGCTCTTATACAAGTTTAAGATCATTCAGATGCTATACAGAAAAGATTCATTTCTATGATACTTGTTCAAATGAATATCTAGTTTAGTTTTTAATACTAACCTGTTTTTCAATACTGCTACTACTTCAGTAATAAGCAATATTATGCAATTGTTTTTTTAAATGATAAAGAATTCAGAATCCTGGCCAGAGATAATCTTGTTGATGATGAGTGGTCTGTACAAAAATATGAACTGTGACGTTTACCTGAATGTTCTTCCAGAGTGAAGTGTTGTGAGTATGTATGTACCTTGTGTGAGCTGCTGTGACATCCAGCACAGGTCTGTACAAACACTGGTCCACTTGAGTACTGCCTGGTAACACTTGTGTAGCACCTGGAGAACACACGACACACACAGTAACACAGTAACACAGTAACATTCATCTGGACAAACAGTGAAAACAGACTTATAGTCAGAATGAGGCTCAAACTTACAATAGGGTCACAATCTGGATGATCTAAATACAGGAGGAGGACTGTGAACACCTCATTCACTTGGTCACGGACACCTAAAAAGAAATATTAGTTATATTATATTTAACCCCTACATATGCAATTGAAGATTGGCGGCACGGTGGCTGAGTGGCAACACTCATGCCTCACAGCAAGAAGGTTGCGGGTTCGATCCCCGGGTCGCCCGGGCCTTTCTGTGTGGAGTTTGCATGTTTCCTCCCCGTGTCTGGATGGGTTTCCTCCGGGTACTCCGGTTTACCCCCATCAACCAAAAAAACATGCAACACCCTATGAACAGTGTACAACAAGGGACTGGCAGGGAGTCCCACCCTCCTGTGGGCTCACCACCTGCAGAGGGGTTCATAGGGTCTGGTGCATAGAGTAATGGGCAGCGTGCTGCCCCCGCGACCCAGACGGATTAAGCGGGAGAAGATGGATGGATGGCATATGCAATATTTTTGCCAAAAATAGACAAAAATAAAAGGATGCTTTTCCATTATGGAAAAAAACGTTTTATGCCAAAGTATGTTTTTACTTCAGACAGCATAGAAAGATACTTCCTAAGTTCTTCTCAAGTTTCTGTTTTCATGGAATCAGGCAGCTGACTCCACACAGCAGACAGTTACTATTGGTTAATAAAATAATAAATAAATACATAAATAAATAAAGACAGATATCAAATCAACAGTGACAATATTTTGAATTCTAGGGGACATATTATACTTTATCAACAGTTTTGGACGGCTTTGGATTGGAATGCCGGGTTAGATTGGCAATGTTATAATTTATGCCTGTTGGGGAAGATTATTTTGCCTGTAAGAATTGTAACGATTTATAACAAGTCGATTCAACACTGAACTAATCATGATGCATTTAGTGACGATATCTGAGCCAAAAAAATCTGTGTTTTTATCAGCTCTGAATGAAGATGATGTTATTTAAGTGCATGGAGATGTGATTGCTTTGCTTCCAATATCAAACTGAGTTGTAGAAAAGCAAGCAAATTTACATCAAGAATGCATGTTTATTTTAATATATTTTGAGCATTAAAAAAACTGTGGAACATTCCCAGGAAATCATTAAGATTCCCATGAAGATAAGCGGATGGTGGACACAGGCCATCTTGAAGTCACATAATGTTGCTTTAAACACACACAAATGCAGAACATATTCAAGGTATATTTTCTGTTTGATAAGGATTAAGCTTTACAGCATACAGACGTGGGTGTTGTGTTTAGCACTTTTACCTGAGCAGTGGCTAAAAGCAGTCAGAGCTTCCAGAGCACATTTATGAATTTTCCCATTTCCAAAAAGGTATCTCATCATGTCAGCAGAACCAGGGGAGGCTACAGCGCCCCCTATGGCTATGTGCAGTAAGGACACTACAGTAGAGATGATCTCAGCAGGTGGACAGGGCAGGAAGTTGTCAGGCTAAAGGAGATAAAAAACACATTTAATAGTTCCACATTTCAAAACTAGAAATAAAAAGCGTTACCCGCTGTGGATAATCAGGAAGCAGGACTTTGAAATTATTACAAACTATTACATATTGTAAACATTTCTAATATAATACCACAAAATGATGGCATTTCTTTTCTGCATTGTTTCTTTACTCACTAGAAGTGTGATCTGATGAAGGTTTGCAACACACATGGAGATCAATGAGGTGAAAGAGGATTTATTTTTTTTAAGTTCCTCTTTGATTCCACCTATGGCAGAGGGAAAATATTTACATGAATTATGGTATATGTAGATTACATATAGAACAAATACTGTAGTGTACTGCATTCTGCCTTTTCAGTGGAATTACAGTTTTAATATCTTTAATATAATGAGTTTGTTGTGTGTGTGTGTCACATACCTCCTGCATCTGAGCAAAGCACAGAATGCCCAGTTAAGATATGAAGTGGCAGTAGTAGTATTTTCACTGCTTTTGGAGTGTGAACTGGATCACTAAAAAGAAAATCATTATAATATATCAATCGATATTATTTTTTTTTTAAATAGATAAAATATAAAAATGACATTTTATATTTTACATTACACTTCTATAGGGTATTAACTGCTGACAGGTATTATTTAGATCATAATTTATTGTCTGAAAATGCCAATGCCATATTTGCTGAAAACAATGTGTTAAAGTCAATAACCCTTCAGAGAATTATCCCAAGCATGCGTTTCGCTAATGAAACTGCTGCACATCACACCAAGTTTGTCAGGTTGTGTATTGTTTTGTATCCTGTCTTTGTATATTCATGGCAAATTGCCGTGCGGAGACATGAGTGACGTAAGTTCGGAGAAATTGCTAAATTACTCAAACATGAATGACAAATAAAAGCTAGTCAAGCACGTTTTTGAATGAAACCACAGTGACTAGTATTGTCCTTTGCATTCTTTGCTTAGCACCTCTACTCAAAGTTTGTGTTACAGCCAGTGTACATACTCTATAGCGCAAAACTGTGTATTACCATAAGCCTTTGTGCAGAAGAGCAGCGGCAGCGCGGATGCGCTCTGTGGGCTGCCCCACCTCCAGCATGGCACTCAGGAGAACACTGGCAGGTTGGTCACCAGGGTAGGAGGTACTGAACAAAACAGACATACAGAGCTGTTTGATTTTTGTTTGACTTGTCTTTAAGTTAACGTTTCACATGCACAGGCATTCATTCTAGCATGCATGTATACTTCTTGTTTCATATTGTAAGGGTTGTAAATGATTTAGCAGTGTTTTTAGAGTTTTGAACAGTTTCTACTGGTAACAATGGGGAGTGTGAACACCTTAGTATTTGTATTTCATGTTGTAAAACTTCAGAATGGTATATTTAAGAAAAATTCTCTAAAATAAATTTTATTTCCAATATAAATGGCGAGAGAACTCCACCTGCTGGTGCAATTTTGGTAAGGCACTCTAAAAAGGCAGATGCAAACTTTTATTCATTGGCTTTACATGCAGACTAAAAATCTGATCTTTCTGATTCTGATTCTGATTCCTGGAGTTAATAGATTATTGAAATGTTGTGTATATGGCATGCAGACGTTTCCACCATCATTTTCATAGGGGTCCTGTATCTTATTAACGTACCCATTTGCAGCTAGAAGGACCTCCATCAGAGGCAGTGTGAGTTGGCTGTTCTCTGCATTAACCAGATCTTCCAGGGAACCACTGACTGCCTCGAACACCTTACCCCACAGAGAAGCACGGGCCTGGGACAAGATCTGAGCGACGAGCCTTAGGAGTCGTACACTCTGCTGGACCTGTTCCTGTTCTTTACGCAGCAGTGACTCTTTGAGATAGTCACATACACTCATTACAAATGCATTATATGGTGTACTGCTTGACAAGGTTGATGCTTCACTGCCATTTGGTGTCGGATGTGTCTCTTCATATGAGTGGTCTTTCCTCTTTGTTATTGGAGGTTCAGGCTGGTAGAAAAGCAGGATGTGTGCTAGAAGCTGACTGGCTGAAGAGGCCACAAATAAACTTGAGTCTGTTTGAAGGAGTAAAAGATGGCCCATCAATTCTAAAAAAGAAAAAAAGAAAAAAGAAAGCTCAAGAAGTGATGATAACAGCAGTGGAAGGTGAAAAGCTTGACACTAAATAGTTGTAGTTCTGAATTTAAAAAAAACATTATAATCATATACTTCGCTACTACCAGTTTGCACTATCATGGGTGACAGTGGGCCACAGCTTAGCGCACTCATCCACCAGCAATTCCCACTCAAACACATGTTCTGTCATTGTGTCCATAGGCAAAACACTTCACCCACCTCATCTAGTATGAATGTGGTGTGCATGTTGGTGTTGGTTGGAAGGGACGATGGCACAGTTTGGCAGCCTTACTTTTGTCAGTGTGCCCCAGAGCAGTTTCAGTGTTCACTGTCAAACGTGGACTGAATGAATAATGACTACATTGTTTCTGTATTCTTACTGATCTCTCTGATCCACTTTAAACACTAACCTATTTAACACATATCTTGTCTATAAATTATGTTGTTGATCCAATAAAAACAGGATCTACATCACAAGGACCAAATTTTGTCCCCATTAGGTGCCCATGAGGAATTGAGTGTATAATGAGATTTTAGTCTTTAGTAAGTGATAAAACACCTGCCAACACATGCACAGAAAGCTAGAAAGCAAACCTCCAAGCTACTAAAACTCAATATTTGTCCTGAGTGTGAAGGAATATTGTTACTGTTGGATCTTTATCCTTAACATCCTTCCACTTTAAACATCCCTCGTTCTGACAAGCAAGAAAAACTCAGAATTGTATGTGAAAGTGAAGTCTCAGGCCTTGCATAAAATAAAATTAAAGTTAAATGAAACACATTGTCCAAACTGTTCTAAAAGAATCACCTGAGTGCATGAAAAAGCTCAGAGCCCTCGGGTGCCGCATCATGTTCTTCAGGCCATGAACCCAGCCGCTCCTGACAGAGGGGTCCTCCCAAAGCCCTGCCTCCTGCCACCTCTGGACCCTGAACACCTCATCTAGAGCTGCCTGTTCCTGTGGAAAACATATACTTATAAGAGACATATAACACACATACAACAGTATTTTCAAGAATTTATAATGTAATGTGGACAGAAAAGAGTCCAGTACTTGTAGTATATGAAACGCCTCCACAGTGGCAGCTATGACACCAGTCAGTTTAATCATAAAACAGACGATAGCAGGGTCTGACGCTGTGTTGTGAGTGACTGCTGCTATGAACTCCAGCAAACACGGGAAGGACTCATGAAGGGATGTGCCTGAAAAACAAAAAAAATCGTGAAGGTAAGTAGGGCTGGGCCTGGTTAGTAGTGAATGGGAGAAGATGGAATAGCAGGTGTAAAAGTGGAACAGTAGTGGTTCTAGTCTACTGTATACTGTGTGTCACTTCACCAACATTGCCAAGTATAAATGTGATGTGTATGTGTGTGACAGTACTGAGGGTGGTCGCTTCTGCCAGCTCCAGGGCAGCTGTGGCTATAATGCACAAATATGCATACACATATACACATATACAGGTGCGCTTCTGCCACCTGCTCATCTTCAAGATATTATTGCTTTGCCCTGAATGTTCCACAGTATGATATTAAACCTCTATGTCTGGAGAGGAGACGAGAAGAGGTCAGATCTATGGAGAGGAGAGCTCAATCACAAGAAGTTTTTTTTTTTTGCAATAAAGTGTAAACAGAATAAGAAGCTACACGTCCAAAGTGTGGAGCAAACAAACAGTGTAGTATCTGACCCTCATTAGAAAAGGTACAGAGTGCACCTTTAAAATAATAATAATAAT
>KN521042.1:7938-18258 GCA_000787155.1 Scartelaos histophorus | reverse complement strand
ATCGTTAATGCACCGCTGTCTGTCACGAGAAGGAGCCGCGCGCGGACATGAGAGGCTTCTCCCTTTCCCCTTTAGCTCCTGGATTCCGTGCAGATGTCCAGGTACGCGCTCCAACAGGCTGTACTTGAGCCAGTAAAAAGCCCCGGCTCAGCAAAATGAAGAGCACATGCAGAGAGCAGCCTCGGAGCACATGTGCTGCCCCATGAGGGCCCCACTCGGGGCTAGTTCACCGACACGGGACATGGGACCGAGGCACGCCAGGGTAAATGTGTGCGTAAGGTTACGTAGAGCGTGCAGCGCGCATGCAGACAGCGCTGTGGAGACAAGCGATGCAAAGGGTGAAGAGGTTGGTTAATTTACCTGATCCATGTGGGCTTGGACGAATCCACGGCAATGACATTGGTCCCAACAGCGCCGCCCTGTGGTGAAAGCCAGACCTTGCCTTGCATCTGCTTTTGTCACCAAACTGTGTGGAGCAGGGAAGCTAAAAGCGTGTGAAATGGACGCACAGAGGAGCCTTTGGCTCTACGTCCTCTCACTGTCGCTGCTCCTTGGAAACCCTAGTTAATAACCTTGGGTCTGAGACGGTTTATTGCACTGCACTCCAATTGTACAAATGCTCCAGACTCTCCAGACAGCTTTTATGGCCCAGTTGCCTTGGTGACGGGGAGGATGTCCCGTAATTAGGGACGGAATTCCTGCGCGCAGTAAAGGATGCGCAACGCAAGGCCAGAGAGAGGCAACCATAAACTTCAGCCTCTCTGCCGTGTTTATGACCCTTTTGACTGTCATAGATGAACGCCAATGCGCTGTGGCTAGCCCCCATAAACACAAGCAGAACAGCAGCCAACATGGCGACCCCATGGCAAAGGCTCAGAGTGGACAGAGTGGACACCAGCGCCACTAACGCCAGGGACATTTGGGAGATTTGGATGATCGTGACTGTTTGATTTTGTGTGGAACATTTGACAATAACTTGTGTTTGGTGGTAAAATGTGATCGAGGCGTTGTTTACTCCGTCTGCGAGGCTCAGTCTCCAGCTGGGACAATAAAGAAGAGAATGATCCGATAGAAACATCCAAAGTTCTAAAGATATGACGTAAAGAAGCAGCACATACCGTCTCGACACAATCACATATGAGTAAACACGCACATACCAGACTCCTGTGAACGCGCGACGTGCCGAGTCCTGCGCGTCATTAAAAGCACAAAACACATTATTTCTTGTTGTTTTTTAAATCCTTCCCAAATCACACTTCACAAGTCTTTTATTATGTATTATTCTGTTTAGTGAAACTTTGAAATGCACTTGTTTGTTCAGACTGAGGGCGCAGACAAGGTGACGGTTGTTCTTCCATTTTATGTGGCGCGCGCACAATGCTGTGCCCTCATTTTCATTTTTTCATTTATTTATTTATTTGACAGTTTCTGTCTCTATCAAATCTTTCTAAAATCCTATTCAAATCAGCTCAATGTTCAGCTCCACGATTCTGTTGAACACGTGACGCGTTTGTTTGGTTAAATTGCAGCTTGTGGTTAGTGCAGAGTAAATGTGTGTTTGGTGCGTTCAGGCAGCTGCAGTTTGGATGATTTACCTAAAATGTTTGAAAACATTTAAACTATGAGTCTGCTGAGATTTTACACATAACTAAACACACACAAATTAAACTTCAATAATAAAAAAAAGACAAGAGAAAATAATAAACAGAAAAAAATCAACTAAAACTATGTGTGAGTTGCGCGCGCGTAAAGGCGTAAAACCTACGCCACATATTTCCTACATTTCCAAATAAAATATGAAAATGAAACCAGGCAAGAAGCACTCATACATATTTATTCGTGTGATTTTATTTGTAAATATATGATACATCATAATCTGGACATAACCAAGCCGCATGACCCTGACCAGCCCTGGAGATGGAAATGTCTCTCCCCCCAAGGACCAAAGCACAGTCATGAAAATAGATCTTACGCGGAGGAATACCGATACCGTCCTGCCGTGTTACCTGTGTGGGCATGGAGGGTGTGAGCCACTGCGGAGCTTATTCCCCTGGTCGTGGCCTGTTTTATCACCAGTATATTCCACTGATAGTCTTGGGTAAAGCGCACTTCCATTACGCATTTCTTCTTGTTTTGAACTGGCCTTGGCTTTTTTTGAAATAACGAGAATAAACGAGTGGTTACAAAATAAATAGCCTAACACACCGAGTTCTACGGCACATTCTCGCCTGGATTGGACTTTTGGTCACACCACTTTCTGATTCGTATAGCCTTCGTACACGCTGTAATTTCTCCCTCTTCTTGATTACAAAAAAAAACGCCTTTGTCAGTGAGTCCACCACAAAGGCGCGTATTCACACACAGGCCCGAGCCCGCGAGTCCTCACCAAGTCCCGTCCAAGAGTGAATTGTGAAGTCCACAAAGTTCACCCAGTCCCGTTTTGGAGTGTTCCATCCCAGCTGTCCTCGAACTTGAAATTAACCATATGTTTGCTGTTGCGTGTCGGCGCGCCGCGGTGACGCACGGCCGCCGTACAGTGAGCCGCCTGAAAGAGTCAATGTACAGAGAGGCTCCCGGGTGGTATTAGAGCAAAGGGTTGGATGTGTAATACTGTAGCCTGTCCCTGTTGAGTTTTTTCTCCTTCATCCGCCGGTTCTGAAACCAGATCTTGACTTGCCGGTCGGTGAGATTGAGCATCCGCGACAGTTGCAGGCGCTTCTCCTTGTTTATGTACACGCTAAAGAAGAATTCGCGTTCAAGTTCTCGGATCTGGTATTTGGAATAAGGGCACCTCTTCTTGCGAGTCCTCTGCCCACCTGCGGAACAGTAACACGGGAACAGTCAGAGCAAAGCTACACAAGCTTCTCCAATGGGCCGTGACCGCGGTATAAAAAGATTGACACGCTGTGGAAGTGTAAAAGGCGCATTACGCATGGACGGATTTCCGAGCGCATTAATAACACATTTCCCTTTTGTGTCACATACAGAGATATTAAATTACCCTGGAAAGGTTAGGGCCGTGTCCAGAGCGACATGTGATCGTTCACTTTGAATTTGACCCTTTGATGTTGAGCAAACTAATGCAGAAAGTTCCTGATTTCAAATTTCAAGAGGCGGGATTTTGTTTTGTCTTAGTGTTTATTTACACCAAATTATTAAAACTATAATTCGTTTTCACATTTTGTACCAAAAAATAAAAAATGAAATGCTAAAAATTGTCTCAATTATTTTAAAAAACAATATAACAATACAAACTCTGGCTTTGATCATTACTTTCTAAATATATTTACGCAGATGATCCACTTCTAAATGTGGACAGTGCGCGTGCACCTGAGCTGTGACCTTCTGCTCAAAGCAACAAGGTGAGATTTGGGAAGATTTGGTGATATTTGGTGAGATTTGGTAAGATTTGGTGAGATTTGAACATTTCTACTCTGTGAATTTGGTTTTAGGCGTAAACACTGCAGATTTACGCCAGTTTTTTTTTTTTTGCAATAACAAGAATTTTCCACTCACATTATCAATAACATTGGATTATTTGTTTATAACATTGGATTATAAATATTAAAACATATATATCTAAAAACTAAACATTTTAAAGGTAACAATACTATTTATTATTTGATATCACCACACGAACACAAATGCGCAAACAATAACGCAGGGGAACAAAATAGAAAAAGTGTCGAATTTGAATTAGTGTTTTGAAAACTGAGAACTTTTAGAATTCCAAACTCTTTACTTCATCCAAAACATTTCTTTGATTTTAACCTGTGCTGTGAGTCAGTCCCTGTAAACAAAGAGCCCATAGAAGGCACCAGCGCAGGACTGATTCTCTCAACTGACTTTAGGATTAGATTTGAAACCAAACACACGTAGTGCTGTGTAACTCTAGGCCCACTTCAACTGCGTTTCCACAGTGAAATATTGACAGTAAACCAACAGTAGTAAACCCACGCACATGGATTATGAGAGAAAACTTTGGAGAAACATGAGGATTAAGGCAGTTACGCATTGTATAAAACATTAGAGACGTTTTTAGACTCAACAAATACACATGATCTGACTACACGACTACACATATTTATCAAATCTATAATGACGAGTCTTTCCGTGGCACCAAAACGCAGGAGCAGTTTAAATACTGAGAAGCCGAGAGTGAGCCGTTTATATTAAAAGTGACTTTTACGCACAGAGATTGCACAGTAAAACGCGTTCAGACCTCGCTTTGCCATAATAGGGACCAAACTGCAGCAGCCTCATTACATGTAACTGCTGCTTTAACACTAAGAAGCCGTGAAACTGGCGCCTTAATAAAGCCCCGAATGGACATTGTACAGGACGCTATAAGACAAAAGTGTCAGATTGAGTTAAGAGTGAAATGACGAGCTCTGATCTATTTCACGGCCAATTTCAACTGCAAACACGTGATCCTGCGCTTAATAACAAAGTTTAGTTGGGGGTAAGACTGGAGCTGGAGTGGGGGGTTGCACGGGCCTCTATAAACCTTATATGCTTATAAAACAGCATATAAAAATTTTAACAGCGACGCGCGAGATTGCAAAGTTTCTCTTATAACCGAGGCGCTGACTTTAATACGTACTGCTGCCGCTGCTGCCGCTGGACTTCTCCTCATTGTTGCCAGAGGACAGCTCGGGGCTGCTCGTGTCCCCTCGCGGCTCCTTGTGCTCGGACGCGGCGGTGTCCTCGCTGTCCGCCGCCGCGCTGCTCTTGCCTTTGTCCCCTGAGAAGTTCGCGGTGGTGCTGCTGCTGTTGTTGCTATTGTTGTTGGAGGCGGTGTTGTCGTACGCCGTCTCGTAAAACTGATCGAAGGCTTGCGGCAGGACGCCATTCCGCCCCACGTTGCCGTAGAAATTGGAAGAGCTCTGGTGGTGCTGGTGGTGATGGTGGTACGCGGCGGTGAGTGGACTGTTTTTCCCGAACACGTCGCTCACGACAGCGGACTGGGCGGAGAGGCAGTCCCGGTGAACCACCTCCTCCGCGCTGGGGTAACACTGGGGCAGGTTCGCCCGGCTGTGGGGCCATTTAGTGGACGCGTCAATAGCGGCGTAGTCCCTGAACGTCACCTCCCGGACCGGCTGGACCTGCGGCAGATTGGACGAGTACGAGTACGTGACCGGGCGTGTGGAAGGACTCTGGGACAAAAACGAGGGGAGCGCGGAGAAGTCAGCCCCCGCTGCCGAAACATAATAAGTGCAACTGGGCAAATACATGTTCGAACCGACGGGGACTCTTTCGTCAAAATCCATCATCACGCTGCACGCACGGGTTAGACGCGGGCTGGCAGGAGCCTTCCGGTTACAGCGCCTCTAAACTGGGCTCTGGTTGGTCTAGAGCCGCCCTGAACATGGCTCTGAACGCGCCGTGCCTCTCGCTCCTTTGAAGCAGGTCTCGCTGAGCAGAAATTTGGTAGACGTAAGCTGACGTGGAGGGCCATCTCCATCCACTCCACGGAGGCGAGGCGGGGATCACGTGACCGCGGCGGCAGAAATTGACAGATTTTCATACTGCGTGTGTATGCGTGTGTGTGTGCGCGCGCCTGTGTGTGTGCGTGCGTGTGTGAGAGTGTGTGTGTGTATGTGTGTGTGTGCTTAAGTGTGGTTAGGTGTAGTGCGAGTGATTTGACATTGGTGCTTTATCACTATGAAAATGAACGACTGAAGACGTCAAAGCAGAAGGAGGCAGAACAACTGGAGCAGAATGAGACACTGTCGCAGAAATCAGAGCTGGAGCCAAAATGTAAATAAAGTGTTGCCAAAGTGTGTTTGCTCTTCAGGTTTGCGTTGCTTTAGTCCAGATTTAACTCTCATCTGGAAAAACACCTAAGATTACGCAGAAACTAACGAGGCTGCAGCTTTCATCAACAGGCGGTTTAAATTATGATTATTACAAGAGTCAGTGCTAAAATATAAGAGTAACTAACGTGTTTTGCGTAACTCTACTATAAATGTTGCCCCTCGACGCTCGTGTGCGTAAGTCACTTTTGGAAACGGAACACGCGCCTTTTGAGAAAGAGAAAATTCAAATGCGCTTCAGAAATTAATGAGAAAAGTGAAAATCTTCCATTATGCTGCAGAAAGTGCCGCTCATTAAAGTCCATAGACGTGACGTGGAAAACAGCAGTGATCAAAAACACCGCAACTCACAGAGCCAAGTATATTTTTCTATAATAATATAATAATATGCTAATTAGTTGTGTTCTGAACGCGCACTCGGGTTTTTTTTTTTTGCACATTTTTATGAGTTTAAAACCATTATTTTAATTTATCGCTTACCCACACGGTTTTTCTATTTTTTTATATACTTTTATTTATTGTTTTGAACTATGCTGAAAAATAAGTTTAAAATGTAATAGTAGTAGTAGTAGTAGTAGTAGTAGTAGTAGTGGCCGTGGTTGAGTCAGTTTAGTAAAAGGCTCCTGTGGGTGTTTCCCTGAATGGTTCACTGCTGAATAGAGCTGCTCTCTGGTGATAAGGGTAATAACAGCGATGGCCTTTCTGGACAAAGGCGCGGGTCACATGGCCGCGCGCTTTGCTCAAGGAGGAAGAGGCTCGTTCATCTGCTGCTTTTAGAAGCCTCTGACTCATCATCATTTGGTGCTTTACAGCGCGGCGTTTGGCTCTGCTGGGCATTTGGTTATCAGGGTCATGTTCAAAGTAGCGGCTTATGTTTCAACTGCAGCCACAATGGCTCCGCATCAGAGTGAGACCAGATAGAGCCGGAGCTGACCTAATCTGAACTGTGAGGACGCAAAGTGGATCCACCACAAGTTTGTAAATGCATCCGTGTAAATAAAAGAACTGATGGGTTATTAGCGCTGATCTATAAGACAGCCCCGTCACTCACAGCCTCCTTAAATACTCCAATGTTTTGCTTTGAAATAATAAAATTGTATTTTTTATCACTGTTTGCTTCTCTGGTCTGTTTTCCTTCATATTAACATTTAATAGACCCAATAACTGATTTTAAAAGGCGCGCCGTGCCGTGCGCCACCGTAACACTTTTACGCACGGATTTTCATCAGGTTTGAAAGCAAATATTTTACTCAAATAGACTTTGATGCAAAATACAATAACCTTGCAGTTCCTATGAAAACATTTGGCACATGTTTGGTGTTAAAAAGGAGCGCACAGGTCTCATCTCTTCCGCTTATGGCTGTATGCGTAATGGCGCATAATACGGCCAGAAAGCAGATAATGTTGCGCAGTGTATAAACGAACATCCTGGGTTTTTATTTACACATTAAATTATAAATACAACTATGGTCATGTTTCAGTGTCGTGGTTTGCAAATATACTGTCTGCAAAGCTAATAGATGTTATATGGCGTGTTTGGAGGCGCATGGGGCTTGAGTTATTCGGTTTGATAAACATGTCACCGCGCAAATTCCCCGGCTCTGCGTTTAGTGGGCCACCGCGGAGCTCGGTGCGCCCAGACGCTGCAACTTGACTCTAATGTGCTGTGAATGAGGGCGAGCTGAGCCGGGATTAAGCTCCTCTGGAAGTATGGGCCCCCACACTCGGCCAGAGCAGCTCTCCCATGCACCAGCCGCCGCCGCCGCAGCAGCCCCCCGCTCCCCGGGCCCCGTAGCCACATCACGCTTGAAACCTTAGCTCAAAAATATCGCACCAACTGTTGTGTATCAAAACCTCCTGCCCAACTTTCCCTCGGTTTTATTTGGATGAAGGACACTAACAACAAGTCTCTTTCAGTGCGCGCTCGCCCCGCCTCTACGGCTCTTTCCACACGAATTCTAGAGTTGTGCTTTTGGGCTGTAATTGAGCACACAGCGGAGGAAAAAAACACCAAAGGCAGTCCTTGAAGCGCAGACTGCTTGGTTTTATAGCCGCCATAGTATTCTGTTATGGGCCCTTCGGTTCCCCCCTTCGCCTACTTGCTCTTCTTCCCTCAGGGCCAGACAGACACCACAAAACTGACCATGCGTGATACAAGTGAATCGCCACCTACGTGAAGTCCAAGTCAGCAGCTCAAACTACGTGCGTGGACTAAGGTAAGACTTCCATTTGTTTATTCATCCTTCTATAACTCTACGCTTCATCGTTATTGCTAATTGCTAGAACCGTTTAGCTTCTCTGGTCACATCCAAACCAAAGACTCTAAACGTTCCTAAAGATGTTTCGTGAATATTCCGTTTTCCCTCGCCTCACGTGAAAAGCCCGCCGCGCTTTGCTTCGGTCGCTCGGGGCCTCAAAGCCAAATTCTTGCGTCTGTCCGGTCGAATTCAAGTTCGGGGGAAGGGAGAGAGACGAGTGGTGGTGGTCCTCTCTCCCTGCGCGCTGCCCCGGATGGACTTCCTCGCTAATTACTTTCGCATTGACGCAGGCTCGCAGGCTCCGCCATCTGCGCGCGCGGGGGAAAAAAAGCTCTCCAGACATCATCATGCTAAAGTTTGAATGTCAAATGAACTTCACCTTCAGATATGAGCGCTACACTTACGCGCAGGTGCCTTTAGTCGCGGGGAATGTTAAAAAAAAAAGTGGTTTTCTCGGGGACAGTTTGGACGTCCCTGTTGCTATACCGCGCAAATCCAAACTAATCTATGTAATGGATGTAAAGCTCAGAGGTCATTTGCACAATAAGCCCCTGATTTGACTTTTAAGATGTATATTTACGCGCATCCAAGAAGGGTTTGGGTTTATTTTACTCGCAAAAACAAATAAAAAAGTAGAAACTGATGTGAGACTTGCAGTTTACTTTTTTTTTGGATTGTTTTGCGTTTTCCTGATGATCTAAATATAATTCAAACCCTCAAAAGAAAAAGCACGAGTTTTTATCTTCACTGAAAATACGCGCAGTAGATTATAGCAAAAGGAGAACTACTTTTTGACGAATTTTGGACCCAAAAAAAAAAGAGACACGCATCTGTTTGCAATTGAACTCCGCGTATTCTTCGACGCACTTGGCACTTTCCAGCAGAGCACGATGCTAACGCTAACGCCAAGAAAAACACTGTTAATACGGAGATTAAAAGGGATTTGTTTCATTTCTCCAGCGCGGACGAGAATTATCCGCGTTTGGGAAGATTCACAACCGC
Organism: Scartelaos histophorus; assembly: GCA_000787155.1. Lineage (NCBI taxonomy): Eukaryota > Metazoa > Chordata > Actinopteri > Gobiiformes > Gobiidae > Scartelaos > Scartelaos histophorus. The sequence goes on along the minus strand of KN521042.1, from coordinate 9,182 downwards.
ATTTCATTATTCACATTTGAGCCCATTACTGCTCTGGGGCTTTAATAATTCATGAAACTTCAATCCAAGACGCAGCCAGTATTTTGGTATAGTATATTTTTATATTTACTATTCATTATTATCATTTATGTGTTTTTATTTGTTTTATTTTTTTATTCTAGGGTGAGAATTCTAAACATTTTTGCAGTAATTTCCAGAAATGACAGGCCTAGCTTCACAAATCTCCTTTTTTTTTGTTTAAATATTTATTTGGTTTGAGCTTTTTTATGAAACAAAATTCCATGGCAACTAATAAGATATGATTTATAAACAAATTCGTGGCTGCTTTATAGTTTAATGACAACTATAAGGTGATACGCGTTTGTGTCTTGCTCGTTTATTAACACCGTGGTCCCGGAATAGTGAACATTCAGAACCTCTCGGTGTCAATTCCAGCGCCACTGACTACGAAGAGTTTACATGTATTTTTATTAAAGCTTATGGCCTGTACAAGACGCGTAATCTAGATAGGCCAATTAAACCCAATGGGACATTTTACAAATATAACTTTAATGGGGGAAATGTTTGGTCACGGCTCATATGTGCTAAAAATCCTGCGGTGCTCTGTTTAATTTGAACGCCGCCATTTTGGAAACATAACACACGCGCATGACTTTGGTTTAAGTTACGCAGATTTGGCATTGAACATCAGACGCCCTCTGCGCTCGCACCAAATCATTCAGATCACTTTCAGGATGTTTTTTTTTTCTGGACTCTTCTCACCTAAAGCCGTTGAATTTTGCCTTGGGCCAGTCTGTTTTTGTCTGGTCACTTATTGCCCAATAGCACTGTCTGAGTATGCGCCATAAACCGCCCCCAGACAACAAGTAAACAGTGGTTTGGTGGCGGGGATGGGGATGGGGGTGCCACGTCAGGTATAGTGCAGGGTCCGGGCCGTAAACGGGACGCTTCCTGTAGTGGAAGTGTTTTTTGGGGACAATCTAAAGACTTCGCTTTGGACGCACCAGAGTTTGGCACTTTGGGGGTTTATGGGGGGGAAAGGACAGCGGCTCACCTGCATCTCACGAGATCTAACGCCGCTGTGGCCCAAAGGTCTCGCAGCAGAACCAGAAAAGTGCGCAAAAACTGAACCAAACTATTCCACTAAACTATTTTAACCCAAATTTGTTCATATCGTGAGGAGAAGTAGTTTCCTTTGGCATCCAGGGGGAAATTTAGAGTCAATGATGTGGTATTTTACAAAA
>KN521036.1:0-17227 GCA_000787155.1 Scartelaos histophorus | reverse complement strand
CAACCTTCTTGCTGTGAGGCCTGAGTGTTGCCACTCAGCCACCGTGCCGCCAAAACTACACAAAACTACACAACTCCTATACAACTTAACTCCTGTGAGCTTTCCTCCATGTTAAAACGTATCTAAACATCCCTGAGTTGTGTTTCGTTTCATTATTATGAGTCCGTCTCCAAATCTCCAAACGGCCTGTCCCACCTGGTGATGTCAGATCGGCAGTTCCAGAGCTGAAATGATCCAAATGATTCTCAAAACACAGAAGAGCACTTCCTGTACTGGAGGGTTTCAGATGATGCTACACATGATTTTTTGTTTTCATATACAATAGTCTTGAGCCTAGAGAGTAATAGAAATGATCAGGTTCCATATTTGGGAATTTACTTTTCCGACATTCCATGGCAAATTAGAAACTGTCCCCTGCCCCCATTTGGGAGAATTAGATGATCCTATTTTAGAATCTGAAAACCACCTTGAGTGATTTTGAGAACTCTAAATACCTGCAAATGTCTCTGATCTGGTCAAGATTTTCAAACTTCTATCAGGTTCTTTATCTTCTTTTCAGATTTATTCTCTACTTACTAGTTCTGAAGTGGTTTGTCACATATATTTCTTCCATGATTAAACTAGTCAGAAAATCCTAAATTTAAGCAACAAATGTTTAAAAGAAGCTCCAATCCATAGTTTCCCAAAGTTTTCCCTGCAACACTTCACTTGTTTTTAGATTCAGTGATACAGATTTGCTTGATACAGACTGACTACGAACGACGAATTTAGCATCTGCGAATGGTTTTCAGATTGTTTATCCAGAATTTAATAAAATTTAAAGCATTTATCTAAAATTTGGCATCACAAAATCTTATTATCAGCCCATGAACACTAATCATAAGCTGGTTTGAAGTCTGTGTATCTCAAACTTAACATTTATAAACTTATTTCAGCCCATAAACACTCAGAGACAGATTCATTCTAAAATTGCTGCACGGACAGATCATTTCACTACGTTTAAGTCATTTTTTGATAGATTTGACTGGTTATCATTTCACTTTCTGCAGTGTATATATGCCAAGTTTGTGTGTTAAACAAGTGTAAATGAAATAAAACACAACTCCAGGTCTGTTGGTGATGAGGAAACTCCAGTAGAACATAAATCATATTGTAAATGTGTTTGACTTAAGACATTTGTGTTGCTGATCATGTTGATAATTATTCAGATATTTTTCATATATTCATCATTATATTATTAATTTGGTAAATGCACAGTTTAGAGGATACTGATGACAATGCATTTGAGTATTTTTTTAGTAGATAATGATGATTTTGAAATCTTTTACTTACAGAGATGAGTTGGATCATGGTTATTTTAAAGAGATCCTGTTACCAATGAAATGTTGATCTAATAGTTTAATACATTAAGTTATTTTGTACACTGTCCTTGTTTATAAAAAAAAGAAAAGAGAGTAGTATGGGCCCTTTAAGTATGAGCCAGGTTGCTGCGCCCTGTGAGAGCGCCATATCTCCTGTTGTCTCTGTGGCCCTGAGGAGCCCGAGTGCTCCTCGTGTAAACACAGGCTACAGTAACCTGATAGAGCCGGTATCACTGAGCCTAAGCCGCACTTATATAAGCTCCCGGGGGCCCGCACACTTGCCTAAGTAGAAACCGCGGTCCCCGCACACGAAGATGAGGTCCCCCAGAAGCTCAGAGCCACAGCGCAGACGGGCCCCCTCTGCGCCCAGGGGCCCCGGGCTGAAGGAGCAGTGCAGGACGCAGAGCCACACACACAGCTCCTGAGAGAGAGAGGACACACTTTTAACAACACACACAAAATGTTATTCCCATCCAGTCCAGAGGTGGGAAAAGCATCAAAATCAGATACTAATGGATATTAAAACTACAGCAAAAAGTAAAGTGTTAAAATTGACCCTCACAGAATCAGTTTTAACATTTTCTCAGCATTTATATGAGTTCAGTCTGTTCTAGAGTTAATCTGACATTTTAGGAAATGTTTAATTTAATTTAATCAAGTAACACTGGACCAAAGTTCCTGTTTAACCCTGATATCAAGAGTTATATTCACATTTTGAGAGTAAATGAATAACACTTTGTAGGGTTATCCTGATTTAGATAAACAACACACCAAGATGTTTTATTTTTACACTTTACTTTTGGTTATTTTAAGATGAAGTTATGTGCAAAACTGGTTCAAACTGTTCTCTGACGGGAGTTTGAAGTGGGGGGTGCCAAATTAACACTGAGGGGAAGTTGAATTAACTCTGGCAAATAACTCCAAACTCAATCAAAAATAAAACTTTGTGTGTTAAAAACAGGGATTGATAAAGCAAAAATGAGGTCAACAATTCTTTCAGATCTGATTTAGTCTCATTTTCGTGTCTATTCTTTGAAAATATCAGATTTTGTGCATTATTTTATGTTTTGTCCTCCCAACTACATTTACTTCAAAGCCACTCTTTTTTGCAGAGTAGTTTTCCCAAATACATTTTTACTCTTACTCTTTAGTTCTTGGACCACTACATTTTTGCTTCCACTTAAGTCATTTTATTTTGAAGTAACCTTACGCTTATTTGAGTAAAGTTTTGTTAAGTTAACTGAACAAAATATCTTTCCTGAACAGTTTTTGTCATTTTGAGCTCTACCAGAACTACCGTAATGTAAGATATCAAGTATTTTGTGTATGAAATTTACATTTTAATACAAAAACAAGTCACACTTTCACTTTTGCTGTGGTATCGTAAATCATATAGAGTATTGAGTCAGTTCTTTACTATTGAAATTGAGTTTGAAATCTTAGTATTGTGAAAACAGCCGTCCACCTGCAGGAGGTAGGGCTGACAGACAGAAGAGAATGTGACTGCAGATGAAACATGTGAATATTGTGTCCATTATAGTGAGAGGACCTGTTTACACTCCAGTCCATTTCCAAGGAGGACAAACAAAGGCCCCGTCTAAAGAGGCGCTTGTGTTCACTCCGGCACATTTGGGATACTATTAGTACATGTACACGACAAATACATTTGCTAAAATGTATTACCATAAAGTACTCTCTGACCTTCCAAACACTCTTAACTTAAGCTTTTGAAAACCTTTAACTTTTGAATTAACTTTTGAATACTGAAGTATACTTAAATAAGATCTTTTTTCACTTACAAAGAGGCATTTTAAACCGGCTTTACACCATTTGGTCTGAAGTAACTCCTTTTGAGTAAAAGTTGTGCTTCCTTCTGTGAGTAAGTCTAAAGTGACAATATGAAATTATTTGAACATTTGTTTTTTTTGCAGCTTCTTTTGATTTCATTTGTCTCATTTTTGTGTCTGTCCTTTGCAGATCGTGTGCATTGCTTCATCTTTTGTCCTCTGCATTACACAAATTATAAATCAGATGTCACGTCTTGACAGTTACTCTTTAAGTTACTCTTACTAGTCATTTCTTGAACAACTACTTGGCACTTCTACTTGAGTAATACTATTCTAAAGTGACAGTTTGGCTTCTCCATAATCCACTCTTTAAGTTACTCTTACTAGTCATTTCTTGAACAACTACTTGGCACTTCTACTTGAGTAATACTATTCTAAAGTGACAGTTAGTTAGCTTAATCCTGTTTATAAATTGTGTTTTATTACAAACTATATCAGTGTCAGCTGCTGCAGACAGGACATGTAAGTGCTGAGTAAGCACAGTTAACAGAGAAGCACAGGGCAGCAACAGGCCAAGAGAAAGAAGATAAAATACTGTTTTTGTGGACAGACAACCTGAGACCAAACCCAGACCCAAGAAGGTCTAAATCCCAGACCTGAGAAGGTCCAAACCCAGACCAAACAAAGTCTAAACCCAGACCAGAGCAGGATCTTACCTGAATGTGTGCTGAGGGCGAGCGACGTGCCATCACCATCCTGTGTGAGCGCCCGGCTCTGAGCGAGGTGCCACTTATACAGGCTCATAGCACCCAAGGGTGGGGGTGAGGGATGGACTCCCGTTATCATCCCACTCTCCTCCTGAAGCACACACTCAGATTTGTGTTTGGCATATAGCGCTCCCTGATAACAGAAAAAGACACTCACCTGCAGCACAGGCACAGCTCCAACAGGTCCACCATCTGGGGTGGGGAATGATCACAAATGCCAACTAAAATATAAAGATTGCACATTTGCCATGTGTAATCTCACAGGGGGTTTCAGGATTAGAGAAAGTACTAACACAAAACGCACCGCTCAGACTCATGTCCAGATTAGGGTTGTCAAAAGCAGAAAAAAATCCAAAACTAGTGTTGAAACCAAGAACTCATTTGATCAGATACTGATTCACAGAACAGGACAGAAATAAATGTTTCCTGAATAGCTTTAGAATGATCCTGAGCTCAAGTATAAGCACATAAAGACTATGGAGTATCAAAATCAAACTTAATGACAACAGAATTAAAGCCATTCAACACAAAGAGGTTTATTGTGAAAAAGGCCCAGTAACTGTTCGAACAGAGAAGTACATTTCAGTACATAGAAAAAATATAAGGCACATAAATTAAAACATTTTGTCAGCTTTTGTCAAACAGACTTCGCTTCAGTGAATAGACCAGCAAAATAGAGAGATATTAAAGGCACATTTTGGAACATTCCACAAAATCTCTATTGGTCCCCTCTCCAGGAAAGAGGCAAGGCACAGTAAGAATGCACTGTTGAAAGAAAGAGATTTCTTTAGGAAAATAAATCCATTTGTTCATTAAATTAGATAGAGACAAATACGTTGAGAAGAGTCCACTGTTCATATAACACAGGGAGCTCAGGGAGTCCAAGGAGAGCCTGGTTCAGCCTGTGTGTGTTTAGTCTGGACAGTGTGACAGTTTCACAGTGTTTAGTCAACAGCCTCATTCCTCTGACCCGCCCAACCTGAGCACACTGCAGCAGACTATCCACCTCCAGAGGTCATCGTTACCAACGCAACTACCGCTAGTTCATTTTAAATGGTTTCTAACAGGCACTTCTTAAATAAAGTAAACAGCTTCAAAATGTCAATCAGAAAGCTGCTTCTTCAACATATCTGCACTGGGGCACATTTAGCCCAAAATCATGTCCAGGAATTTTCATTTTGAGAATTTAAACAAACTATACTAATATTTTAAGATAAGAACTACAAACTATTTTTTTCTCTTTTAAACACAAACTAAAGTGAAAGGGAGAGAGGTAGGAGCAATATTGTATGGATCATACAGGGAAGTATAATCATCTGAGCTCCACAGTCCTGCTCATTTCCAAGTCCACGTCCTTTTCCCATTCCTTTTTCCCCATAGACTTTTCCAAAGATTCAAACATTAAGAGTTGAAAAGCCTTGCAAAGGCTTAGATAATATTACACAAGTAAAAGTACACAGCAGTGGTCCATGAAATTACTCAAGAGCAACTTAAATACAGATCTAAATCATATCTGTGCATAGAACACAAATCAGTTCAAGTTCAAAAATGAAAATATGAAATGAAATGATTTCATATGTTGTCTGAAAAGTACAATTCAAAAAGTTACTCAAGTAACTCTGAGTAAATCTGAGTACAACCCACCTTTATTTTTTTCCTGGAAAGTCTATGGGGAAACTGAATGGAGAATTCTATAAAAATACTAACCAAGTATTGTCATATAGATGTGGGAAAAATGACTTGAGTAAAGGAAAGTCTAAAGCATCACAGAGCACACATCTGCACCATGAAATCCAACAGATGCACAAATTCACTTGGTAAATGTAGAATAACACCTGAACTTGGATCATTTTCAAATCGTATTCACACATTTGGTCACTTTGTCCCACTCATAACAGAAAATAGCAGCACATCCACTTTGAAAATGCTCATTCAAAAAACACTAAGTGGTCAGAAAAACTAACTGTGAAAATAACACATTGGAAAACTATTCAGGATGACCACAGGGGGCGCTGCGGCCAGTGCATAAGACAGGTAAGACTACTCATTTCACCAAAACATAGAAACATCATATATTAGAACTCACCACTTCCTGTAATGATGTACTTTTCTGAGACACACAGATACCAATACTGCATGAAATATCAGCACCAGCCCAGAAAAATCTGCTGGGTCCAATACTTGTCCCATGGTATCGGTTCAACCAATATCATGGTTGGATGTTTAATCTGATGTAATGGATTATTTACTGACTGTAACTTTCATGTTTGAACTTTAATCCATAAAAGCTGAGCTGTAATTATCAACAGGATGACTGAACACAACTGGATACATTTTTCTAATAAATGACTTGTGCTTGTGAGTGAAAAAAAAATCCATGTTTAGTTCCTACACCGATACTGGTTAATATGGGCAAATACTCAAAGCATAACATCACTGGACTGATATGAAACTATAACAACTATTTAGCACAGGTACTATCACCAAATTAGAATATCATAAAAGCCTGTCATATGCTCTGGATTGTTAACTGGGAAAGCTCCAGATCCATGTCTTGCTCTTGGCTGGTGGAGCCTGGTGGAGCCTGGTGGAGCCTGGTGGAGCCTGGTGGAGCCTGGTGGAGCCTGGTGGAGCCTGGTGGAGCCTGGTGGAGCCTGGTGGAGCCTGGTGGAGCCTGGTGGAGCCTGGTGGAGCCTGGTGGAGCCTGGTGGAGCCTGGTGGAGCCTGGTGGAGCCTGGTGGAGCCTGGTGGAGCCTGGTGGAGCCTGGTGGAGCCTGGTGGAGCCTGGTGGAGCCTGGTGGAGCCTGGTGGAGCCTGGTGGAGCCTGGTGGAGCCTGGTGGAGCCTGGTGGAGCCTGGTGGAGCCTGGTGGAGCCTGGTGGAGCCTGGTGGAGCCTGGTGGAGCCTGGTGGAGCCTGGTGGAGCCTGGTGGTGCCCAGTTGTGGCCCCTGGGGTCACCGTGCTACACCAGTTTGGCCTTCATCAGTGCGATCCTCTCTCTGCACGCCAGCTCCTCATAGTCAATGCCAGGCTCACAGGGGGCCAAGAGCTCTGGAGGTTCATAGTGCTCAGTGTCATTGTGCTGTAAACTGTAAAGGGCCGGGCCTGGCTGTTGATCACTGGATTCCTCTGGTGGCTCCTGGTCCCTGCCGCCCCCCTGGCAATGACTGGTCCCCACACTGGCACTGTGGCTCTGAGGGGCTCCCACACTGGCACTGTGGCTCTGAGGGGCTCCCACACTGGCACTGTGGCTCTGAGGGGCTCCCACACTGGCACTGGGGCTGTGACTCCTCCCTGCACTGGACCCCTGGCTCTGAGCAGCCCCTTGCCGTCTTGCTGAGGGTTTGGATCTGGACTTATTTATACCCTCACCTGGAGAGTCCTGCTTCCTCTTGAGGTTATTATGGATGACTGGTGCCACCTACAGACACAAAAAACCTTACACAAAGATCACACAACACTTTTTGCAACACACAAGATCATGATCATAGGAGTATTGTCCTTGTTCCCGCCCTTCCCAATTTAGTCTCTAAATGCTCCTAAAGTGGGATTCTTTGTGGTGGGTGGCACTTCCAGTTAAATAGGGATCCCATTCATACTCAGAATCTTGTTTCTTTATCAAAAATCTGTTCATTTTCTAACATTAGTTTTGTCTAATATCCACTCTTAAACCTGCTCCAGACCAGGCTCTAGTTCTATAGTGATAAAAGCTGAAAAGTGAGGCACCTTGGCAATACAGGAAACCCTCAGCTCAGACACCTATCTCACTTTGTATTAGAGCTCTCATGACTGAACAGTGTCGCCACACTTCATGACCCGGGTGAAGACTTCCGTGTGCGTGCACATGTAACCATGGAAACCTAGCACGTGTACAGGTGAGTGTGTGGGACTCACTTGGCCCGTGGCAACGCTGTGGGGCTTGGCTGCCTGCTTCTTGCCTTTTTTCACAGACAGGTAAACTCGGCCCTGGTGAATGATGACCGCATCCAGCTCATTATCAGACAGCACCCCCTGGGGGACTGTGGGGGAGCTGCAGAGTTGTGAGTTTGAGCCCGTGGGCAGGGTCTCCTTCAGGACCTTGTAGGCTACAGTGTGAGCAGTCACAAAGGTCATCTTACACTGGCCATAACCTAGGAGAGACATGGAAAATCTAAATCAGAACATAAAATATGAAAAGGAGTGTGTGCTAGAATAGAATGAACTGGTGGCTTCCAGATTGTACAAAGTGATAGTCTCATACTGAAGGACAGAGACACGAGATTTTCCCTATTGATTACAATGCACTTTCTGTTGAAATCTCCAAAAGATAAATTCATAAATCGTCACCTTTCTAGAATAATCGCCTAAGTCACTTTTTGCCTAAGTTTACTTTGCCATAATTTAAATTTTGTTTTTTTTTTTGTGTTTCCTCAAAAACCTGAAAAAAAATTACTTATGTGATTATTTTAGGAAGGTGTCGAAATGTAGAACCTGATCATTTCTACCACTGACTGGAATCTATAACTCACTGAATTACAACACAAATCTGCATTTGCACGATATTAATTTGAGCCACCCTCATCTGCTGTGATGTCAAACCCAGCAGTAGTAAAAGACCCACCTTTGGTTAAGCTGGGGCAGGCCTGGCTGTTGCTCAGCAGACTGAGGACCTGCTGTCTGGTCGTGCCTCTGCTCTGGGGCAGGTCCTTCTGGTCCTTCTTTTGGAATAGAGCTGGACTGATCCACACACAGAGAGGAGAGTCTGGGAGGGAGTCCAGCCCTGCAGAGAGGCCCATCTTACGGCGCATAGAAGAGGAGAGTGAGAGCAGTGGAACGCTCTTCACTTCAGCATCTGGAGGGATGTAGATCTCCAGACCCTGCAGCAGCTCCATGCCTGTACACACTTTCATTATTAATAATCATTTTAATTTGAATGTTTAAAAAAAAACATATCATTCAGGGCAGAACACACGGAGCATTCATTTTTGGTGTGAATATTTAACAAGGGGACTTTCTTTGCACTAGTGAGGAACTTTTTGATATTTTTTGTGTACTACAATACAATTAGAATTATGAGCTGTATACTGTCTAATACAGAACTTCTGTAATTAACTATAGATACAAACTAATAACATGTATTTATTGCAGTTGGTGATTATTATGGTACATTTAGAATCTTCTTTTGGGGATAATTTTACTTACAAAATTATTCTGTCAGTATCATAAATCTGTTTCATTATTAGCATTAAATCAGTCTAATTTGTTATTGTGACACACACACTTTAACCCATATCTGAGCGTTAAACCATTTTGCTGCTCTTATATGAACATAAATTTACATCATAGGGATTTGACTTTTATCGCCATAAGAGAATGTGCACAGATTTGGGCCAGACTGAGCCTGTGCTGCAGCTCTATTAACATTCAGCCCAAATCACAAACAAATGATCAGTTTCAAAATGTGGTTCTGCATTTTATTCCACAACTTTACTCCCCAAACTAAATACAATTGACCTGAAGGTATGTCTCCATGTCCTCACTGCATTGGGTCCGTTTTGTTTTTTATTCTTGAATTTACACTTGTTTTTTTTGTTTTTTTAATCAGAGTTTATATTTATTATTATTATTTATTGCTTTATATTGCACCATATCGCAGGAGCTTTTGTACGCTGAAATGAAGCAAAGGATCATGGTCTATGTAGTATTTTAGCTACTGCTGCAAGAGTGCTTCTAAGAAACGAAACTGGTGACTCAATACATTTTACAGACACCGATACAGACTTTTCACGATACGATATCAAATAAGTCGATTTCCGTTATCAATGCATCCATAGCGTTTCAGTGACACGGAGCTTGACGCTTCTCTACAACACGAAGAAACAAAAGTACAAGTCCAGTGCTGGTCAGAGGGACAGAGGGAGTCCTAAAGCATAGAGCTCCATTTTACAAGTACAAACTAAAGTGTTACTTCAGTAATCATCTTACCTCAGGACAGAAGAGCGCAAACAAACTATCGCCCTAAGTTCCAGCAGAGTGAGCAGGGCGTGCGACACTGACCGGACACTCCCCTTTCACAGTAAAAGCACAACCACGCCCCCTTTCACAGTAAAAGCACAACCACGCCCCCTTTCACAGTAAAAGCACAACCACGCCCCCTTTCACAGTAAAAGCACAACCACGCCCCCTTTCACAGTAAAAGCACAACCACGCCCCCTTTCACAGTAAAAGCACAACCACGCCCCCTTTCACAGTAAAAGCACAACCACGCCCCCTTTCACAGTAAAAGCACAACCACGCCCCCTTTCACAGTAAAAGCACAACCACGCCCCCTTTCACAGTAAAACCCGCCCCCTTTCAGAGTAAAAGCACACCCACGTCCCCTTTCACAGTAAAAGCACGCCAGCCTCTATTGGTTTTCAAATTCTAGAAGGTGATGCTGTCATTTTCTCAGACGGGACCAGAGACCGTATTTTCCAATAAACCATTTTCACAACACCCGGAAGTGCCGCGATGTAGAGTAAACGTGACTTCCGGTTAATGCTTTTCTATGGCAAAATATCTCTGGAAATGCCTCGTGTATTTTCCTTCAGCTTCATAAATCTGTCTACTCCATTACCAAATCTTCGTTCAACAAGGGCAACAAATGACATATTCTGTTCATGAAGAATTTATCCACAACTAAAAAAGTCCAAAACCTAAAGGCTAACAAGGACTAGCATTAGCGAGCTACTCCTGAGCAAAACATTACGGTGATGAATAAAACATAAGTAACGTGTTAACACAGGCTGACTCAAGAATGAAAATAAAACAAATGATTTCATGATGTAGATGATCATTAACCTACAGGAATAAATACACAGGCTAAAACATTTTCAGATGATGGGCAAATTGTATTCCCAATCCCCTTCTCTAAGAGATTCTGCTGCATTTGCCCTGATTTGACATCATTTGATCTGCAACTATGTGGATAAATAGTCAAATATTTACTTCTTTTTACTGTGTAATGAGTTTTATTTGATTAAAATGCATTTTGCTGCTTAAAAAAAACCCAAAAACTGTGGTTCAGAAGAGAGGATCCTGGCAAGTGGGAAACACCCCTAAGAGCATGAGACCCATTTGTTCAGAAGTATCAGTGAGAAGGTAAGGCAGCCACTGGAGTCTGGAGGTCCAGACAGTATGTTGTAAAATTACTTACTAATTTTAAGGAATTAACAAAATAACTGAGTAAATGCAAAGTATGTAATGCCATTCAATGCATGCAACCTTCAAAGCAACACAAGAACAGAAGCTTGTGCAAAAGTTAGATATTGCATCTGTAATCAACAACTTTGTGAGGCCTTGTGAGGTGAGTGCTCTTGTGATTGCAAAAATATACTGTGTTGAACTTGTATTATTTAATTAATTCCAGAGAATACAAAACAAAAAAACAAAACAAAAAAAACCAAAACACTGGTTTCTGAAAAGGGATTTATTAGTTCTTTCATGGCATAAAATGGCATACTGCCTGAAGCTTCTGAAGCCTGTGGCTTAGATACAAACACAGCAGAGATGAGTAAATAAGGCATGAGAATAAAGGCAGTTTCAAAAAAAGAAAATTGTACATGACGATTTAGTACAAATGAGTACAAAATAACTGCGATCATATATAAAAACACTGTTAAACATTCATGGTGTTTTGCACTGAACTCACCAACAAAACAAATGCATTTAATTTTGTTCAAAGCTACAGTTAAATCCAATGTGTACATTAAAGATGCACTATGCAACTTTTCTAATGGAGGGTCCGCCATTTACTCGTCTTTGATACTTTACATCATGCTGGAGGTGTTCACCATGTATGTCTATGGTGGGAGGTTCTGCAGTTAGCTGCAGACACAATGCACACATTAGCAAACAGCGCCAGAAAATAGTCTGAGAACTCAATAAATACTCCAAAAATATGAAAACAGATTTTTCAATAGCCTGTTATAACTTTCTGGTCCAATTTGAGTAACTTCAGACAGTGTAGTGCCCCCAGGGAATGCTGAGGGCATCTGCAAAGTATCAATAAAGAGATGTTATTGCTTTGCCTGGAATGTTACACAGTATTGCATTAAACCTCAGCTACTTGGAGACTGTGATTTTTACCAGGCCAAATTACAGGTTAGATTTGTGGGGTGGAGACCCGCTGACAGTAAGAATGCAGGTTTTTACAAGGCATTTTTCAGCAATAAAAACATTGTTAATAGAGTCAATACTGTGGAACATTACAGGCAAATCAAAAACATCTCTATGGTGACAGACCCCTCAGCAGAAAAGTTACATAGTGCCTCTTTAAATGTAAACCGCACCCATGTTCTGAACTGCATGGGAAGACGTTTGGAAACATGCGGTTACAACTTCCTTTGGGTTCTTTTCGCAGTAGTAAGTCTGACAAAATCTAAGAAAAATCAATGTCCATGTCCATGTCGTTGTAGCGTTCTGTTATGTTCGGCTCATCAACTGTTCCAACCGTACCTCAGTTTTCATAATTTCAAGGTGATTCCAAACAGCACATATATATGCGTGCAGTCTTCATTTTACCACTTTTACTTCAGTGGGTTTTAGAATCATAGTCGAACCCAGTGTCCGGAACTACACTGGAAGTTGTCACATGTTTCCAAACGTCTTCCTGGTTTGTGACGCAAGCGTGAACAGAGCCTTTCAGCAGAGATTTTGGCGTTTGATGCAACTGGATGTGTGTACAACAAGCGAGCATATAACAGTCCTGTTTTCTTGAAGCTGAAAAAAGTGAAAAAGAAAATCAAACATCTGGTACATGCAAAATATGGACATATTTAGTGGGTGGGCGTCACAAAAGCATCACAGAGGCTGACCAGTTGGCTGTGTTCACGTTCTAGCATTAAATGTGATGTTATAGTTTCAGATGGAGGGCAGGGTCTATTGATACTTTGCAGCTGATGACATGTGATGCTAACTGGAGGCTCTACTGTCTGAGGCTGTATTAGAACTAATTGATTTTAGCTGGAACTACAAGAGTGAAAAGCAAACACCTAAACAGAACCATGAATGCTTGTATAGGCTCTCTTCACAGTTACCGGAAGACGTTTGGAAACATGCGGACAGCGACTTTTGGCGTAGTTACCGACACTGGGCAAGTGATAAAACTGAATTCAGCTGCAGCTTCTTCAAAACCTGCCAAAACTTTCCACAGGCGGCTGGTTCTACTGTCGATCTGCCAAACATTACGGAATGCCACAAATTATTTATTCATTTTTAAGCTAGACAAATTATAATACACAAATTTATAGGCAACTTAGATGAAGAAAGCTGAGAAAATGGCCTAGTTTTCCCAGTGTTACTTTAGCCAACAGAGCCGTCACCCGCATGTTTCCAAAGGTTTTCCGATTTTGTAATATTGATCACAGGCTCCTGAAAATGTGAAAATGTGGTAACTGCATTTCAGCAGATACAGACACATACTGAGCACCCCCAGCGTGACGTCATGGCAAAGTATTCGTAGAAGTAACTTCAAGCATAATACAAAACACGGCCACAATTTTTCGACGACCCCCATCAACTCCGAAGCTAAGCCCAGTCCGCTCTTATTTATTTACACGTACATTATATAGTGCAATTGCATCATACAAAATATTTAAGTTAAAGGCCATGTTTTTTCGTTCCAGCAGAATTGCCTGCTGAGCATTCAATCTATTTCCAGGAGGAACAGTTTCTTTTTAAAGCCGTATTGATAGTTTAAAAGGTTGTTGAAGTGCATATGACAAGTTAGACTCATTTCATACTCATTTCACTAAAACACAATAAATTATTTTTAATATTTTACTCAAATCCTGTTTTTTTTTTATTTTACACTTGATTTTACTTCTTGATTGGACACAGGCAACAGATGCACATGGAGGCAGTGCTGTTAACTGTTACCTAGCAACCCAGATGTAAACAAGGGCCAAAATGTATTGAAATTACACAATATTTATTATAAACCCTTAAAATTTCTTGTGTCGTCAGAATGTTCAAAATTCTGGAATTGAGCAAGTGGCAAAGAGGCAAAACAAAGAGGCAAAACAAAGCCAACATCATATATTTACAATGATTGACTGACGAGCAGATCTAACTGCTCATGGTTTTATGACATTATAACAAAGAAATTAGAAAGTATTTTGAATTTCAATGCTACAAATCTTATTTACTTTGCTCGTCTTTTAAGAAAGATGGAAAAATACAGTTTTCTAACCCTAAAATAGTATTTGGGCTTCACATTTCTGGAAGGATTTGTTCAGTAAAACCTCAAAATGTGGATTTTGCGTTAGTAAAAATGCTTACTGTTGATCATAAACTCTTGTCAAAGAAACAAATAATGTAAAACACAGTTGTGTTTTTAAATGGGCTCTGAATCATTCACATAGATCTGAGTTCTTTTCATTTTCCAAATTGTAATTGATCGTTAATGTTTCGTGATATTCTGAAGTGAATCCCAGTTTTCCCATTAAAATCACACTTCGTTTTTGCCTCCGGCTGCCTCCATTCTGGAATTTAGAATGTTTTTGTTAACAATTTTTCAAAGGGTTTATATGATGATTGGACTAAAAATATATAACAGCCACTTTATTTATTAAATGAAGGTTTAAGCTGTCAGAAAAAGTCCTTCCTTGTGTGTAAATTCTCTCTGCATTTTGGATGGTGTTGACATAGGCAGAACGATTTGTTTTTTTATGACTTGACACTACTTCCTGTATTTTTGTACTTTTCCCCACTTCCTTCTTGTACAATTATGATGAATCCTTAGCGCAGGGGCCACCATTCCTTACCTAAACCACATCCGAAAGAGAAAAACATGCAAACCTGTCATATGCACAATATCCCCCTTTGGAAGACAAATCACGTGTCTCCTGTGGATCGGATTGTCTGTTTCAAGAATGTGCCTGAAGCCCCATAATAGGATTTGAATTTAAAGTGCTTTTCATCGGATTTAAGAACAAATATAACAAAATAAGATCTGGTGTACAGCCCTCAGTTCGGTGTCTGTCCACAGGTTTGGTTCAGGGTGGGATTGGTCACTTCTCCGTGGACCCTCCAGTCTCACTTTGGCACTCAGGTCTCAGTGTCTCTCAGAGGAGGGAAAGGGGGGTCCTCAGGGTGCTGCTCTGACTCCTCCCCCGCTCGCTGTGCTCTCCTCTTCGTCACCTCGCCCTCCAGCTCCTCCTCGCTGTCCTCCAGGGCGAAGTAGCGTCTCCTCCTCTCGGCTCTGGACACGGCGGTGGACGGTGCGGACGGTCTCTGTGGAAAGTCCTGCGGGCAATAAGACATAATAAAAGCTCGTCGATACTTCACAGCTGAGGGTGCGATGCTAACCGGTGGCACTGCTCTGTCTGAAGCTCTGTTACCCTGTTATAAGCTGGACTAATCTGTGCTTTGTTTTAGCACAATCTCAGCAAAAAACAACCACAGATGAAGTGATGCTAAACCAGTCCCTCTCAAATAACATTACCATTAGCTAGCATTAGCCAACCGTTTTTCAGTTCAGTCACTCTCTGCTTATTGTAGAAAATCAAACTCCTAAACCAGACCATGGACACTCATATTGATCACAGGCTCCTGAACATGTGCTGTTTAAATTACTTTTTCTATTTTTTATTTTTTCTACATCTAAAAATGTATCAGGCTGTGTTTGCAAATGTGAGCATTGCTTCACCATGGCAACAGCTAAACATTATGCCATGACATAAATGCAGTACACCCCCAGCGTGATGTCACTGCAAACCATCTATATGTGCTTCAGTTAAAACCACGAGCTGGTTCCAAAACATCCAAAAGGAGCTAAAACATGGTATCGTGTACACAGATGGATCGTAACCGTTATGATATTTTGATTTTTATGGATTTGGGAAAAATATGGAATTGTGATTTTTCTGACAAGCATTGCAATTTTGCATATCTAACATTATAATAGGAATCCATTCAGTTTACAAGTTTACATTTTAAAAACATTCAGATGAATTGAGAAAAACTGACTGAAATCTGAACTGACAAACTAATACAAGAGTGACATTTCAGAGCAGGTTTGTGCAAATCTAAACTACAGGGTTAGCAGTTTTTATGTACAATAAGACAGGACATTTTGTTGATGTGTAGGAAATTATGGTACTTTAAAAACTGCCGCTTTTGTGATTTGCTAATTGGGTCTATTCTAATTTGTATATGATTAATCTCAAAGTCCTAACAATAATAACTTTGGTCTAGATTACTTTTTAAAAGTGCTTTCCAGTTACCAGAGACAAATAAAGCTATTTCCTGACAAGTCAAGAGAAAATATTATGCCAATTGATATGGAAACTAGCATTGAAACTAGATGCTCGTTTAAGGGGGTATCAACACTAAAAAAGTCACATTCACAGTTACAGACTGTATATGGACATAGCTAATCCGCTTGCTGGTGTGTTCCAAATATGAAGTGTTCAGCTCCATTGTCAGTCCTCTCTCTGTAACAGCTGCTGTGAGCCTCATCATTTTGGTCTTAAAATGTTCATATTAACCTGCTCTACATGATCCGGTTGTTTGTAAATAATTCTTATTCCTAATATGGAACTTGGCTCCAAATTCGCTCCTATAACCATCAGCCTTGTAAGCTATGGGTGACTTCCTTACCCCACAAAAAAAAAAAAGAAAATAATAATGTTTCTAACAGTAATCAGAAAAACTCTATAAAGTATATGAAGGGGTGTCAGTCTGTACGAGCTGACCTGAACAGTGTCCAGGTTTCCGAAGAATTGCTCCACAGGCAGGATTTGGTTACTGTCCTCGTCAGGGAAGAGTTTGCTGTAGTCCTGGTAGTCCATGTGCTCCCCACAGCACAGCGCCTCCTGCTGGTTCTCCTTGTCATGGCGGGGCACAGGCTGAGGGGAGGCTGAGCACCTCCTGTGGGCTGACCCCTGCTCACACTCACAGCTGATGTCTGACCTGTCCAGACACGCCTTACTCCTCTCGCTCGCACACGTCTGCCAGGAGGAATCAGAGAACTGGGTTTACAATCATAACTCAGAACTAAAATAATAGTTATAAATAAATAAAAACTTTATGAATGCTTTTTTATTTTTCCATTTATGACCTGCGGATCATTGTTGTCATTTGACATTTTAAATATTGATTGAAACAATAAATGAAACAAGTCCATTGATTTCCACAAAAAATGCAGAGCCCAATCGGAGCCGACCTCAGTGTAAACGTCATCACAACAAAGTATCACCTCATATGGATATCTGCACATCACACTAGAGCAGCTTTTTTTTCCCATTTGTTCAAAAAGACTATGTCACAATCATAGACCGTATATATGAATG
>KN521034.1:4390-24252 GCA_000787155.1 Scartelaos histophorus | reverse complement strand
ATATATATATATATTATATTAGAGAGAGAGAGAAAAAATACCAAAACTATTATGTACAATAAAAGTAACAGTGCAGGATATGAACAGAATAAATCTCATTAAAGTGACTTCAGTATATTATGTTATTTACAGTAATATGTTTATGTACAGCAGCATTAGACAGGATAAATATCAGAAGAGTAACTTAAGTGAATTGTAAGTGCACTGCGCAACTTTTCTGGGGGAATGTCTTTAATCGTCTTCATGGAGACGTTACTGCTTTACCTGGAATGGTATGACATTAAACATATCCATTTAGCATTTATTCATTACGAGTGTTTCTGTTGCTCAAAAATACAATACTTTATTCTGTGAATAGGGGAGAATCTCTACAGATCTGAATTGTAATGCAGTGTAGTGCTGTAACCTGCTTGTCTCCCTCGTGCAAGAAGGCCATGGACCTTGCATTTTAAAAAAATTCCAAAAATGATGTCAAAAACTGAGCTCAAATAACACATTTTCAAAAACTGCTCAGTTTTCCTGCTAGGTAGCCACAACAGTTCCCTTCAAAGTATGGAAGGACATAAAAACCACATGCATTTTAAGTTTTTCACATTTTAACTTTCATTTGAATTTACAGTATCTCTCAAATGTAGCTATGTTCTGTTTTTGAGTGAGAGGAAAGGCCATAGCAGTTTTAAGTGTCACTGAAGCACCCTCTGGTAGAAGTGGTGCTCGAGTTTGAGGTTTAGGGCAGAACACTGGAGATGTGGAAATAAGACTGTGCTGTAGAAGTGCTCTCCTTATAAGCCCTGTGTCTGGGAGGGTTGCACAAGATGGAGTGGTATTAACAATGCAAGACTGTTATTATCACCAGTGCAATACTTGGACCTGTTCGAATGTGCCAGACCACAATCTTGCTCACAGTAGATCCCACAGTAGGTTGCATAAAAATACAATTAATGACTTTGATGGTCACAGCTACCAATTTGAAATTATTTAAAGGTGCACTGTGTAACTTTTCTGGTGGAGAACATGCTTGTCTTTGTGGAGATGTTGCTTTGCCTGTAATGTTTGACAGTATGGCATTAAAGCTACCTTTCTTCCATTTGTAAAACTGGGCAATAGTAGCTCAGTGTCCGCTGATCCCAAGGTTGGCGGTGTGGTTCCTACTCATATAAATAAATGCCGTTATTGTGTCCTTGGACAAGACACTTAATCCACCTCTCCCCCATTGTCTGTGCACACTGATGTGGTGTGTGTGCGTGCATGTGTGTGTGTGTGCGTGTGTGTGTGTGTGTGTGTGTGTGTGTGTGTGCGTGCGTGCGTGCGTGCGTGTGTGTGTGTGCGTGTGTGTGTGTGTGTGAATGCGTTGAATGAGTTGTTCTTTGAGGTAAAAGCGCTTCCATCAGATTGTGTGCCTTTGAGTGCCATTTATGTGTTTAGCAAAATTGAAAAACTCATGGAGATAGATACTGTGGAACATTTCAGGCAAAACAATGCCATCCCCATGGAGACAACCACGTAAAGACTCCAGGCAATGTTACTGGTTAAATGCAGGCTAGAATGCATGTTTTTCAGTGTTTTCTTGGCAATACAACTAGATTTAATTGAATAAATGTCTATATTGCAACACAAAAAAAATACAATTTCTCCATGCAGATCTTCCCCCAGAAATGCTACACAGTACAAAAATATATTTTTGTGTATTTCTCATGACATTGTTTCTATGCCTTTTTTTTCTTTTCAGATCGTATTGCCACAAACAGAAAAACCATTGTGTGTCCCATGATTGATGTAATTGACCACGATAACTTTGGCTACGAAACTCAGGCTGGAGACGCCATGCGGGGAGCGTTTGACTGGGAGATGTACTACAAACGCATCCCCATCCCATCAGAGCTACAGCAGGACGATCCCAGTGAGCCTTTTGAGTGAGTGAGATTATGGACATCTTTGTTTTAGAAATGTGTGCATCACCATCAACTAAACTTATTTACGATATTTATCTTGCATAATAAGCATCAGCTTGAAGCTTTAACCAATCAGTTCAGTCAAGTAAAATGCCATTTCCTTTACTTATTTTAAAATGATTTGACAAACTTGTAAGTGCTGATTATTTTACAAAAAAAAAAAAAAGATGAGAGAAATCGTTGATAAATAATGGACAGAATTAGGATTGCCGCTATGATTATACTGAAAAATGTACTACAAAGACAGTCTTGCTTCAGATAATTGAAATAAGTGACCAGACTTGTGGGGCTATTGAAGCGTTTGAGATACAGTAGAAAGCGCGACCCGCCGCGAGATAAGACGCTAACAAAGAAGAAACCAAGTGACCAACCATCCAAATCAATGCTACTTCAGTGAATTAGGGTACTCCACTGCCCCAGCCCCTGGCCTCCATCAGCCCAAATCCAATTTAGACCCAAAGATTTCCATTTTCTGTCGTGCTGACATTGGCACAGGGGGGCAATGCATGCTGGGAAGACAGGGAAAGACACTGCAAAAAAGAAAAATTGTTAGAATTTAAAATGATAATATGAACACAAATTGTCTTCTCTGGTTTACAGTTATTTGCATAATTTGTCTAGATTCTGTAAATGTAAGGGTTTTGACTGTTGAAGTATTTTTCATGGCATATGCTGATCCAGAGAAAGTGATGTATATGTGTGAATGAAACAAAATACAACTACCTGGGTATTTTTTTGAGAAGGTAGCAACATTTTAACATGGCCAGAAGCTCACCAGATAGTA
This sequence comes from Scartelaos histophorus, assembly GCA_000787155.1. Classification (NCBI taxonomy): domain Eukaryota; kingdom Metazoa; phylum Chordata; class Actinopteri; order Gobiiformes; family Gobiidae; genus Scartelaos; species Scartelaos histophorus. The sequence goes on along the minus strand of KN521034.1, from coordinate 21,516 downwards.
CCGATCAGTGGTTGTGTATCAGCAATTGGGGAAGATTAATATTTTTTTCAGAGCAATGACGTCTAATACAGGGTTAGTCAAGATTAGTCAAACATGAGTGAATCATTAAAATACAACCTGCAGTGGGTAAATGAAAAGGAAAAACAATTATAGCATGGTTAAAAGTTCTAAAAAGACAAATTTGCATAGTTTTGAGTACAGTGAGGGTCTTTTAGCTCCTCAAGGTCTGCAGTGTCTCATTAAATCCACTCCGTGAGCAGGAGGTTTGTAGTTGAAAGGGCTTCTCATCCAGCGATCAAACATGAGAACAACCTGGGACACCAGTGTGACATGAGTTTAGCAGCGTTTAGCAGCAGCACAGGAGCTGAGGAGATGTGTGAAAGAAAATTAGAACAGTTGCAGTCCTGTGGTAATGCAGCATGTGATTTGGATTGAAGAGGAATTAATTTGAATTAAAAATCCTTAAATTACCAGATTGTTACTGTTTTCAGACTGAAAAACATTGATATTAGATTTTAATGCGCTGGCAGTGGCCCAATCTCATTTCTCACTTTCCAAGCATATTATTCTAATTCTTCACCACTATCAGTTTCTAAGCACAATTTTCAACTTTTACAGGGCGCAGTTTATGCATCACGGCACTGCTAACAACAACTAGCATGCAAAAAGTGCACCATCTATATATGTTTTGTAGTTGAGTTTTTAATGTAATAATTAAATTACATAACATTAGGTTTGCGCTAGAATATTAAAACTGTTTATGCAGTTGCAACTTATGCAGTTGATACTGTGCGCTGATGTAATATATATGGCTTTAGTGATAGTGCATTTATGAAAATAAAAGGTTTATGCAATACATTTGACATTTTCACTGTTCACAAAAATCTCTCTCATACTAAGTTTGTGCAGGCAGTGATTTTACAAAGAATAACTTTTGTTAAAATGCATTTTGCTCATAAAAAATTGTTATATGTCACTTCACTACACTCAGAACACAACATTAAGGATGGAATGATTCACTTAAGTCTTGATTCAATTCGACGTTTGATTCAGTATACCGACTTTCAATCGATTTTTATAACTTCTTTATAATAAATTAAGTTACTTTAAACAAAATATTCTATTAACACTGAATTATAAAATAAAATGTTATTAATGCTCAGATCTTCTGTTTGCACGAACAATAAATCATAATGTCTTAAATAAAAACAAATGAATAACTTTCTAAATTAAATTAAATATAAACTGCCAATTCTTATAATTAAACTAATATAGACCTATTGCAGTTGGCCTCTATGAATAAATATTTGGCTTAATGATTTAGGTTTCAGTCATTAGGAAAATACAGCTTGGTATCTGTTTAGTATTTGCCAATACACATACTCGAAAAATGTGCCCTATAAGAACCCTAACTATAGTATGCCTTACACTGACATTATTCACTGCACTCTAGTCTATGTTCCAAGTGCATCAGAATGTGTCCTAATGGTTTGCTCCTGTGTGTAGGTCTCCGGTGATGGCTGGAGGGCTGTTTGCTGTGGACAGGAAGTGGTTCTGGGAGCTGGGAGGATATGACACAGGTCTGGAGATCTGGGGAGGAGAGCAGTATGAGATCTCATTCAAGGTAATGCCAACAGTCCCACAGGAAGTCACTACAGGCACAACAGGAAGTAGCGCTAACAACTGCATTTGTCACTATTACGTTATTTTAAATCTACTCCAAAAACCTTTGTTGCTTTGAGACATCCATAGTAAAATTATTATTTCATGTTTTAGTCCAAAAGACAATTATCAAATCAAAATGCTTTCTTGAGTGTTGCCAAATGTGTCAAATCCAGTTGGTTTAAACCTAAAATACCTCTCTCTGATCACTACCTAAACCCCAGCACCTGCAGCCAGTCCTGAATCAGTGCTAGTGCAGCCTCTGCAGCTCAGGGAGGGAATTCTGGATCCTCTGAGCTTTCAACTGCATTAAGGTTCAGTTGTGATTGTTGTGCCTTTTTAAAACTGCAAGAACGCAAGCTACGTAGAGTTCATTTTAATAACATTTTTCAGTCAAACTACATTTCCATGAAAGTGGATTTTTTTTTTTAGTGTAGTTTCCCTCTCATGCAGTAGCAGCAGCCTGCTTTGAGTATATTTCATTCATTCAGTCCACTCAGCCGTATAAAGCCACCCTCCACTCCCTCTCCCCCTCTCTCTCTCTCTCTCTCTCTTTCTCTCTCTCTCTTTCTCTCTCTCTCTCTCTCTCTCTGTCTTTCTCTCTCTCTCTCTCTGTCTTTCCCTCTCTTTTCCTCTCTCTCTTTTGCTTGCTCCCCCTCTCTCCCTGTATCCCTCTGTATTTCTGCTGCTTGGGCACTTGTTGCTGTTGGTTGGTGGTTCTTTCCGCTCTTGTGTGATCCGGCCATGCTCTGTTGAGTCTGCATTCATCATCCCACAACTAAAACCTTATTAGATTAGGCCCTTGTCTATTTTTTTTCTACTTGAGTTATTGTACATAGAACGTCCATAACTGGCTAGGACGCACGCCGCATGCTAACAACGTGCTGAAGGGCTGTTGTTATAATCGAATCCTGCTTTGAGTGAATAAAGAGCGAGGGGAGCGTATTTTGATTGGGCGTACAGGGAATTGCCATGTGATTCAAGCCGTTTCCTATTAATAAAAATTCACTACTAGATCTAATTTAGTAGAGGTTGTTTTCCCCTCCGCTGCCTCTTCGGTTTTATGCTCCTCTCCTGAGATGGGGAACGCTGAGTGTTTGCAAATAAATTCTCGACAAGAAGAATAAATGCGTTACAGGACATTGCATTAAATTAACTGCCACGATAAAATCCACTACTGGTGAAAAGGGAGACTTAAGAGTATTATTTAATTAGGAAGTAAATAAGTAGCCAAAGTGCAACCAGTCACCAAGGAGTCTGGGGTGGCGACGATGCTAAAACCAAACCTGAATTAGCTTTAGCTGCTGTTTATACAGGCGCTTTCTATTTATACAATCTTGTGGAGCTCAATATTGTTTTTGACCATTTTTGTTTGTCAATTGTACAGAAGGTAATATTTTGTTAATATGAATAGCAATATTCACTATTATTAATAATAATGAACAAAATGGATGGGTTTATATAGCACCTTTCAACCCAGAGCACTTTACATTGCATCAGTCATTCACTCCACACTCCACGCACACAGCTTTTTTTGTTCTGATACCAATGGGGATACTTTCTTTCTGCCCAATATCAACCGATACCAGTGCAGAGACTGAAAATAGTAACTATTTCTTCTAAACACAAACAGCATAAGGTAAAAAAAAATAAGTAATCAAAGTAACCAATCAAGTAATAAGTCTTCTGACCTTCGGGTTGCTCCAATCCATTGTTTCCCAAAGGGTGGGTCGCGACCCTCAGGTGGGTCGCAAGAGACATTTTTGGGGTGGCCTTGTCACGATCTACATGTAGATCTGTAATATACAATTCTGACACATGAGAGAGCTGGTTCAATTACTGTTTTTCCTTGTTTAAAACTTGAGCAATACTAATACTACTACTACTACTACTAACTACTAATACTAATGTTCAGAGGGACATGATCACCCAGTCAACAATAAAATATCCTCATTAATGTTCAATAATGTCAAATCCACCTTTAGTTTGTGATTTATAAATAATGACTATTGACTTGGGCCACAAAGGTTTGTGACTTTTAAAATATAGGTCCCAAGTTTGGGAAATACTGCTCTAATCAGTGCTATCTGCAGTGGGTCTCAAACTTCTCACACCAAACCACACACACCAGAAAATATTTTGCCTTCTGATTATCACCAGATCTAATCCGGGTCTAAAACAAGATTATCCCAGGTCTAATTGCCTATACGTTTTAAACAAGGACAATGACTGAAAGAGCTCAAAAAATGAATAAAACTGACTTTAAAAACTGAAAATTATTGAATTGCAGAGGAATCCACAGGGCTGTTATTCTAATTCTCTGTCCCATTGTAGGTTTGGATGTGCGGAGGCCGAATGGAGGACATCCCCTGTTCTAGAGTAGGACACATTTACAGGAAGTACGTCCCATATAAGGTCCCAGGAGGAGTCAGCCTGGCCCGTGTGAGTCTCATACAAAGAACGTAGTCATATGTGTTTATAGTTTATCCAATATTTTATAAAACAATGACTAGTAATAGTAGAATATAAAAGATATTCAAATTAAAGAACATTATTAAAAAAAAAACTAACAACAAAAAAACAATTACAACAATTACAGGTGACGTTTCCATTGATCCTTTGCAGTTACGGTGCACTCATGGGGGTTTTACATGTGTATGTAATGGTGAAATGTATAGCAGTTACCATAGTGGCACAGTGCGCACATTAGCAAACACAATCAAAAATGTTTTAAAGTTGTTTGAAAGCTCAAGAAAAACGTAGCTATTGCAGGGCCAGCTAAACCGTGCACAAAGCCAAGCACAAATTAAAGTCTAACAATGCCTCTGACAGAACAGCACCTACAGATAGCATCACATCCCAAGGGAACATTGTTGGCATATACTGTCAAAACTGTCAAATATAACCTGTAGACAATGTATAGTTTTTGTTTTTTTTTTGTTTTTGAGTTACTGTAGATTAGATGAGCAGCCTTACTTCTTGAGTGGTAGAATGGATGCACATATCATTCGGAACTGATGTTTATTAATTTTCAATTGAAATAACTGAAATTACAATTCTAAATATTAGTAATTGCAGAGTCCTAACTTCTTGTTTAAAATAAAAAAAGACAATTTTGCATAATGAACCCGCTACTCCACCGTCACACCCTTTTCCAGTCTATTTATAATTTCTAGTATTATAGCATTTTACACCAGCAGCTCACATTGTTTCAGACCGATATTTTCAGAGCACATTTCTTGGAGATAAAGTGAGATTCCCTGGAGCTCTGAGTGACTGAACCCAGCGCACAGAGCCAGACTTCGCTCCAGGCCAAAAGACACAGCTCTCACCTCGAGCTCTGCCTTCACTCTGCTGCTGCTAATTCACTGTGTCCCTTCAATATTCAGCACTGTTTAACACCAGATACTAGGGCAGTGACAGTCAAAATACTAATATACAAAATATCTACATACTTTTTTGGGTGATAAACTAAACTTGATATGGTAACTTAATGTATTGATATATTGCCATGGAGATTTTTTGTATATTTCACATTTTGTATCTTATTTAAAGATGCATTGTGCAACTTGTCTATAAAGGAGGGACTGTCAAATGCTTTCCTTCATTGAGACATTATTGTTTTGCCTGCAATGTTTCACAGTGTACGGTATTAAACCTTTCTAGCATCATGGAGACCAAACCAGACCAAGTTATAGGTCAGATCTGTGGAGATTGTTTTTCTGTTTATGTTTGAGCTATAAACCATCTGTAACTGAATAAATGTAAGGTAGACTTCTTTACAGAGCCGTGACATATCCATCGAAACAAGCAGGTGACGAACCCTCAACCAAAAAGTCACATAGTGCATTTTTAAAGCAGACTTGTTTAGAACTCAATTCCAAGTTATTTTTCGACAATAAAAAAAACATATTAAATGAAAATCTGTTGTTCATTACAGTAAAAAGCCACTAGGAACAGGTGGGCCGTTCAGCTGTTGTATTGTTCAGCTTTGAAGGAAGTCAGTGAACCCTTTTCCATTATTAAGCAGTTTTAGATCAATATTCCAGTTTAGTCTCCAGGAATAAAGCACACTGTGTGTTCTTTAATAACACATTGCATATTTAATATATGGATATTTTACCACACATCAATTTATGTAATAGATAACCTTTTGTCATGCACAAAACTATTTAATCTTTGCAGTGTTTCTCCTTACCTCTTGTATATAGCCTCTTCTGTATTACTGCATTTCTATATTTTATTTTTACTTTTGTATCTCTCTTATTTAAGCCGTCTTTTGATTTTATTATTAACAATTATACTTTTGTTCTTTGTTATTAGATTATATTGTGATGCCTGAGTTACTGTGTCCAAATAATTGCCCCTGTGGATCAATAAAGTTTGTCCAAGTTGAAGAATACAATGTTTTTTAAGCTTCTAATAGGCCTGTTTTAGTCATCTTCCCTCTTTCTCTGTAGCCTTTTTAGTATCTACTAGTATAGGCTTTTGACCTTAAATAAAACATAAGTTGAGAGTCAGTGTGTGGGAGCAGAGGATAATATGTTTAATATTTTGTGTGTTTTCTTTTTTGTAGAACCTGAAGCGTGTGGCTGAGGTGTGGATGGACGAATACGCCGAATACATTTACCAGCGTCGGCCTGAGTACAGACACCTGTCGGCCGGAGACATGACGGCGCAGAAGGAGCTCAGAGCCAAACTCAACTGTAAAAGCTTCAAATGGTTCATGAAGGAAGTGGCCTGGGACCTGCCAAAGCACTACCCCCCAGTGGAGCCCCCTGCTGCCGCCTGGGGAGAGGTATGGGCTGATCTACTCACAGTCGATAGTTCTCTAACTTTTTACACCAAAAACCTTGTCTGAAACAGAACTCATACCATATACTACCTGTTTACAACATGCTTTTCCGACATAAATTCTAAGCAAAAGAAAAGTTGACTCTTGTCCTTCACCAAATCATGTAAACTAGCAACAGAGAGGAGCGTTTTTGCACAAAGTTACATAGCTAGTCTTTTACAATATTTATAGAAATCTACTGATCGATCTCTGGACCATAATGGGAGATGTGTAAAACCTTTGCCCACCCCTGCACTGCACCATAATTGAAGTATGTCCAAAAAAGGACCAACGAACAATTGTACCTGTACCAGAGACTGTGAAACACTGTAGTTTTTGATGATGAATTTATTTGTATTATTTCAAGACAAGCCTATGAAAAAAGTGGTAAGCTATTCTAATAAATGTTAAAAAATATTAAAGGTCATATATTACGCAAAATTAACTTGTGACCTTCAAGCCATATTAGAAAACATACCTGGAGTTATGTTTTGTTTCAGTCACACAGGTCTGAGCAATGCTTTATTGAGAATTATATGAGTTTCTCTACATCTCCAAAGCTCCACCCAGGGATGCCATGAAGCGTAGACAGTGTAGTTTTGAGGTAACAACTACCTTTTACCTTTTGGTTCAGTTGAGATTGGTTATTCCTGGACTGAAGTGATGAAAACGTTTCAATTGAAGGTGTATGGAGTTTAAAAACAGTGGTGCACTTGCTGGAGTATTAGATGACATCACAAGGTGGAACAGGGCGCTTTTATTTTAGAGAATATCTAGGGTTTTGTGTTAAACGTGTGAATAAAATCATTTCAGGTATGTTTTTCATAACACAGATCAGAAAATAGCGTAATCCAGGTCCTTTAATATGTATTTTCATGTAATGTTTATTGTTGTAGATCCGTAATGCGGGGAGTAGTCTGTGTTTGGAGAGTAAGCACTTTGTGTCGGGCAGCCCCATCCGCCTGGACACCTGTGTGAAGGGAAGAGGAGAGACGGGCTGGGGACACGGACAGGTCTGGAACATCAACTTTTTACCTCGATTTTCTCTGCACTAGTAAAGTCTGTGAACATTTCTGTATTCCAAGGAAAACTAGAAACTTGGTATGCACTCGCGCCGGGCCAAACTAAAGTGAATGCAAAAAATTGCGGCCAAGGCTGCTGATTCTCAAGAGAGAATTCACGATTCGTAAATACAGTGGAATAAAAACAGTGGAGATGGGAGATGTATTGAAAAATGTATTAGATTGCATTCACTTTTGGAAATTCAAAATTTGAAACTTCAGTATATATATTTTTAAATAATGCTACTTGACAAAGGAAGTACACTGATGAAAGTGAAACGACAGAAACATGTAGTGTAAGGAACGGAGGGTTTTTTTGTTTTTTTTGGTTACATTTTACTCTGTGCCTATTTCCTTTTATACTAGAATACTTGAACTTCAGCCAAAACCAAATATGGACTTTTCATTCCATTTCTGATACTGATTGTTTAGCATCCAGAGACCCCAATGGCCGATGAGCTCTGCTGATATTTTAGGGCCATTATATAGGGCTAGTACTCATCCCAACCCTTTTTACCACAACCCTTTAAGAGTGTTGTGTATTCTCATTTTGTGCTGCTTTCTTTTCGTATATAAAACTTTCTTTGTATTTTTAGGCAGCAGATAGACCAAAACAAAATATGGGCCTGTGCTGAAGATTTAGGGCCAATAGCCGATATGTAAAAAAGTCCAAATATTGGTCTGATATCCAACCAGTTTATCATCTATTGCTAATTAAAATGCCTTTGTAATCCCTCAGGCTGGGTCCATACCTAAAGTAGACTTAAGTTTTTTGAGTTAATATGTTTCGCCACTCATCCTAATAACTCTACACTGAATTTAACTACAGTTTATTATTTTAAGTGTAGTGTTCTTCTCCCTTCAGATCGAACGTTCAAGTTTGTTTCTTGACTGCAGCATTGGTGACACTTTAATTCTAATCTGCAGATGCATTGTTGTGTTCGGTGTGGTCCAGTATCACAGGGAGGTTTATTATAGCTGGGCTAACTGGACAGATCATTTATTTAAGCAGATGTGGGGGTAGGTGTACCAAGTGGGAACCAGGAAAACTGCAATCATTTGTTTATTGTATGTATAAACATTGGCAAAATCCCAAGTGGGGGCACAGGTTTAAAGTTTCTATATAATGCAAAGTTGACCTTTAAGCCATGTTATAAAGTTGTAACCTCCTCAAAAACATTCCTGGAGTTGTGTTTTGTTTCATTCATTCATGTTGAATAGCCTTGTATTAGTCTGTCTACATCTTTAAAGCTGAAAAATGCTCTGTTACACCTTATGATGTCATGTAGTCGTAGTTTTCAGTTAACAGCTACATTTTACCTTTAGTCCAGAGGAGGTTGGCAATTGAAACTATCCAGATGATCCTACTGAAGTTTATAGTTTTTAAAAACACAGTGAGGCACTTCTGCATTACCGCATGACATCATAAAGTGTGTTTTGTGTTTGAGAGAAGAATTCAGCCTAAATATGCAGTGTTTGTGTGTTAAACATGTGTAAATGAAACAAAACACAACTTGAGGTGTGTTTGTGATGAGGAAACAGCATTACCGGTAGTTAGATCAGAAAACACAGGCCCTTAAATATTGGTTCATGTCCCACAGGTGTTCACGTTCGGCTGGAGGGAGGATATCCGTGTTGGAGACCCCATGCACACAAAGAAGGTCTGTTTCGACGCCGTGTCCCACAACAGCCCCGTGACCTTGTACGACTGCCACGGTATGAAGGGCAACCAGCTCTGGAGATACAGGAAGGTATGGGACACTGTTAATGCTATTACATTATATTACATTATAAAGCAAATAAACTTAAAATATTTATCTATTCATCCTTTGGCCTAAAGCTGCAAAAACAACTTATTTGGAGGAAAAAACGTATTACCATTTCATTTCAGATTTTTATTCTTTTTAACTTTTGCCACCAGGCTGTCCCCTATATGGGGCAGCAGTAGCTCAGTTGGTCGAGCGTTTGTCCACTGATGCGAAGGTTGGCATTTCGAATCCCCCTCTCGATTAAAAAAAAAAAAAACATCACTGGTTGAGTCAGATCCACTGATCCACAGGTTAGTGATGTGGTCCCAGCTCCCACAGATGAATGTGGCCATTGTGTCTTTGGGCAAGACTTAGCCCACCTCACCCACTAGTGTCACACTGCTGCACTGTTATTGCTTTGCCTGAAAAGTTCCACTGTATGGCATTAAATGTATCTATCTCCATGGAAATAAGCAATGCGCTTTTGCTGAAAGGAACTGGGAAAACTACATCCATCTCCATGTTTCGTTTCAACTGTGCCGCCCTGTGATTGACGGGTCATACAGTGCCTTGAACCAGACAAGACACCATGACAAAATTGATTCTTGTGACTTTGTGAAAATATTGTAGGAATTTTCAGTCCAGATTTATATGTGTGTCACTCTGAATTGAGCTCTACACATTTATTGATCTGGAATGGCTCTCGCTGAAAGCAATCGGAAAACGAGGAGTGTCATGACGAATATTGGCCGCTTTAGCTTTGGCTTCCATACAAACCTCAGTGCTGCTCTGTTATGGGCCCTATCACAGCAGCAGGGGACTAAGATGGATTCTCATGAGTTTGTTAACTCACAAATCACAAGAATCCATCTGACTGTGTGAGGTTAAAATAACTGTACACCTTTAAGTTATGTCTTCATCACTTACACTTAGCTTATACCACATGGAATGGCAGTATAAAATGATACCCATAAGTATTTTTAAAAGGCAGTTTGTTGTCAGTTTTAATATATTCTCTTGTTTACAGGATCATAGCCTGTACCACCCGGTCAGTAACAGCTGCATTGACAGCAGTCCCACAGAGAGGCGAGTCTTCATGAACACATGTGACCCGTCCTCTCAGAGTCAGCAGTGGATCTTTGAACGGACCAACTCCACCGTCCTGGACCACTTCAACAGAGCAGACCCCAACTGAGCATCGGATCCCCAGACAACCACAGCCAATTACAGCCGACAGTGAAAGGAAAGAGCTGCTAGCCTCCAACCAACCTCCCCAAGGCAGAACACTGAGGAGAAGTGGTCCACACTGTAGCAACGTAGGCATTTTTAACCAGCTCTTCCTCTTCTTTTTATTTTTCTTAAAATAATGAAGTTTAGGTCTATTCATTTTAAAATATAGCTACTTGTTAAAGTTCAGATAAATCATGCAAGTTGTGGACACAAATATCCAAATTTTCCGCCCAAAAAGTATCTTTTTTTATATTTCACAACTCATTAATAGCCTGAAACTATATTTGGCACCATCATGATGTATTTTTTGTGAACAAACTGAAAATATTTTACAAATTCACTAAAAATGTAAAGAATAATTCTTTAATTTCAACATAAGGTTCAACTTTAATGACCTTTGTGACAAGATCCACTGATTAAACTCAATGGACATTACTAACAATAACTAGTTACACTCATTGAAACCTCACTCATCTATTGTAATACTTTTTGATGTCTTAAGAACAGAAACTGAGCTGAGAAAATATTTTATTTTACGACTTATGAACTTAAATGGGACCAAATTTCCTGCCCTCCTTGAAACTTGTCGTTTATTTCCAAGGGTTTTTTTTTTTTTTGTTTTAAAATTGCTGCTGATATTTGACGGGGGGATTGACAGGTCAGCTGACTCAAAATGAGTTGTGTGATTGGCCGAGCCGCAGGGAGGGTGGAGGGGTTTAAAATGCATAAAGCACTTGCGTATTGAAAAACTTGAATGACATTTTAGTGCCTTGTGAGAGAGTTTGACAAACAGGGTCCAAAAGAGTGGAGCGATTGGGAAACCTTTGCTAAGTCCTGCTAACCACGCCAAAACATTTCAATTTATTTATTTAAAAAAATAATAGGTTACATACCTTAAAAAAAATACACATACAAAACACTGAAAAAAAATAAATGACCAATAAAAAGACAACAAAAAACTGCTCAAACACAGTAAGCAAATAACCCTAAACTCAGTCCCAAGAACTATGCAATCTTAATAATTGTAATTCTAAAGCAAAAATGTAATCTTATAAAAATTATTTAAATTACGTTTGTGCTATATAAAAGTTAGAGATATTTAAATTAAAATTGTGTTATATATTCAAGCGTACTGGATGTTTACACTGTTTGAATCAGCCAATCACATGATGCTTAAGAGTGTTTGGGGGCGGGACTTGGCAAAGGACCAATCAGAGTGCTGTGTTTCTTGTATTTGATTTGAATGAAATATGTTTTTGCTGTGAATAGAGCTACGGGACTTTCCTCTGCGTTTTCCTGCCTTCAAACGCATTCTGCCCAAAACTTCTCTTCTTATTTTTTATCTTTTTTTGTCTTCTGTTTGTGTTTGATCCAAAGGGACATTACATCTTTTTGTTTCCAAATGTTGTTTTTTTGTTAAATGTTAATGTTTTTTTTGTGGTTTTGATGTTCTAACTTCATTTTTTTCCTTTAATTTATTTGTACAAAGTCTCTTCAAATCTAGAAATAACTACATCATTACATATGCAATCATGACATACAAAATACAAACACTTAAAGATTACATTAAAAAGATCATATAATGTCCTAATTGAGCCTTTTTTGAACTGTTTTATGTAGATTTTACCTTTCTCATTATGATTATTGTCTACACACAAACAAGTATCTCATTTATGCAGCTTCTTGCTTCTTCAGTGCAATTATGGTGCTTTTTTTAATACTCAGAAATTACAATTAAAGTACTTTTACTTGGTCTTGTATAAATCTTCAACTATAATGTGGAACACTGTGAATAAGGTGTCAAAAAAATCTAAATTAAGCATCATATAAGACCTTTAAATTTGGGTAAAGTTTAGCATAGACAGGATTTTGATGTTTATTTTTTTTCTAAATTAAGAAGTTAAGAAGTTTTTTTTTTTTGTTTTTTTTTCAGCTGTCTTAGTTTTGTTTTTGATTTCATATATCTGCAAATCAAAGTGAAACTGAAACGTTAAAGGTGTAACTTTTGGTTGGAGGTCCATCATCTGCTTGTTTCTATGGATCTGCCATTTCTCTGGCTGGAATGTTCCACAGTATTACATTAAACAGCTTATCTACCTACCTTATTATATTTATTCAATTACAGGTGGATTTATAGCTCAAAAATACCTAGAAAAACAGGCATTCTGACAGATCTAATGTGAAACTTGGTCTTGTCTGGTTTAAGTTTCAGACAAAGCGATTACGACTACATGGAGAAAAGCATTTGATGGACCCTACACCAGGAAAGTTTCACAATGCAGCTTTAACATTATTATAAGGTCCAGTTGTGTTTTGTGAATTGGCTCACCCCCATTTTATTGAGTTGAAGCAAACCAACCTCAGTACAATATGCAATTTGCCACCATATTCATCATTGGCAGAAATGGGGACACTGAGGACAAAGGCCATTCAAAACTAGGCCAAGATTTTAAGAAAGACTTTATAGTCCCACAAGAATAAGAAATACAATGTCCTCTGCATGTGACCCATCCTTGACTGAGATAAACCTGTCAGGAGCAGCACCTGCCCTCTGAACCATCTCAAGAGTCCAAGATCTTAAAATTCTGGTCAGACTTAGTTGGAGAGAAAGCATATTGTACATTCTTGTTCTCTACAATTTATCAAGATGTAGCCTTTCATATAGGAGCAGAAAAATGTCTTCCCAAGGGGCACAATGGCATTAATGTTATTGGACATTGGACTACCAGCCAAATGCTTAGAACTCCAATAAACAAATAGTTCATTAAGGATGATTCAGGCTCAGTAAATACTTAATTAAAACCCCATCACTACCTCCTAAACCTGTCCCCTTAGTTAAGTTACTATGCTTAAAGTATTCTTAATAAACTATTTGTTCAAACTGAGTTGAGTCTGTGCACCGTGTAACTTTTCAGGTGGAAAGTGCCACCTGCTTATCTCCATGGCGATGTTATTGCTCAGCCTGGGATGTTCCACAGTATGACATTAAACAAATATATCTTGCATTGATTCAATTATGGGAGTTTTTACTTCTTAAAACTACCACAAAAGCATTATTACCATGAGTAAGCCCACTTCTACACAGATCTGACATGTAACTTTTCCTGATTATGTGGCTGCTTGTCTCCATGGAGATGGATAAATGAAATGCCATATTGTAGAACATTCCATGACAAACGATAACTTCATCATGTATTCAAGCAGGTGGCAGACCCTCTACCACAGAAGTTACACTGTACATCTTTAACATTCATTAAAATGTTGTTACTATAGTGATACCAGAAATATTTATTTGGTATCACAAATATAGTTGTGCCCAGTACAAAACATCAGATTGATATAGACTCTTTCAATCTATTTTTTATATTATAAATGAACCAACAAATGCAAAATGTGACTTCTTGCAAAATGGCAGTCATTCAGTCATTATCTGCAGATATAGAGAAACCACGGTGGGCTGAGCTTATTATTTATCCACTTAAATATTGTTTTAAAAGGTTTGATCTGTCACAGTTGTTTTTAAATTCATGTATTATCCAACAATAATATGGACCAATGCCAAAAAAATGATCCACAAAGAAACATTAGACATAAACTCCAATGGAAATGACCAGCTGTAACTTGGACCTCAAAGTATTTGTTTAAATTTGCTGCTTCCCTTTGATGAATAAGCTCTCATATTTCTGTTGCACATTTATGTTTTGGGTCGACGTCTGTATGCTGTTCTTTTACATGTGTTATGTGTTTCAATTTTGTTTTATGTTTTGATTGTGAAAATCTCAGACAAAACTGCAAAATTCAAAATACGCTTTGGATTTACTTTTGAATTATTCAAACCCAACAGCAAACCACTGCAAAACCAAGTATGATTTGATGTATTATGCACATATTCAGAGGTGTACATGTAACTTTTCTGGTGGTAGGGTGCACTAACTTCTTGTTTTAGATGTTATTGCTTTGGTAACATCTTATTGTGGAGAAAAAAAATAAGTTTGGTTAAAGATTTTATTTTCATTATGAGAGGGATAACAAAGAATATCAATCATTTAATACTGAAACATTTAAAATAAAAAAGCTGTGGAAAATTGGGCTAAAATTTATATAATTCTATGTTGTTGTATTTTTCTTGTTTTAGTCTAAATCTGGTTTGTGTTTTTAAGGGCAGAGGTTTTTAAACTGTGCAATTTTCTTGTGGAGGAACTGTACATTTTGTATCTCAAGCAGAAACTGATATTTTTTTCTACTGACATAGCACCTGTAAAGCTGTATTTAGATATATAACAAAGGTATAATTCAGATGGAAATGTGTCATATTTTTGCTGAGATTGTAAAATAAAAGTTTCTATATTTGGACAAAGAGTTTGATTTCAATAAAAACGTTGTAAACTCACTTTGAGAAGCAGGAGTATATCGAGTTAAGCATTTGTCACAGAAGAGTTGCTGATTCAAACCTTTATATGTGTGCATTTACGTAAAGGTTCTACATAGAAAATCAGGAGTCAAATGAAACGAGGCATCCTAATGGTCCTATATTATACAAATTCGACTCTTGAGGTTTAAGTCATGTTATAATGTTGCCTCCTCAAAAGAAATCATGGAGTTTTGTTTGAGAAACCCCTAATTATTAGTCTGTCTACTTCCCCAAAGCTCAAACTGCTCTGTTCCACCTCGTGATGTCATGAAGTGATAGTTTTCAAGTTAACATCTACCTTTCACCATTTGTTCTGAAAAAGATTGGCAATTCCAGACCTGTAAAATCATCCAGTTTATTCTAATAAAGGTGAATGGACAGTGGAGCACTTCCTGTATTACCACATGTCATCACAAGTTTACTGTTTGAGTTGAGCTCAGTTTAAATATGATAACTAAGGGTTAAACATGAGAATGGAAGAAAACATAACTCCAAGTATGTTTTTGATGAGGAAAATAGAAAAGAAAACAGCACAGGACGGGCCCTTTAATAAATTATGGATGTATCTGTCTATATCTTTTAACAGTCTAACTAAAAAGCTACGCAGTTATGATTTAGTGTGGTGGGCTGAATTACAACACAATTGGATTAACTGCTAAGCCCTACAGAAAAATGTGTTTGCAGCTAATGCAATAGTGTGTCCTAATTATCCACAAATTAAGTGGATAAAAATGAATGGAAAAGCAAATACCCTCTCATTATCGAATCACGCTCTTTGGAAAACCATGCTTTAAATCTACTAAATTGGATGAAATTAACAGGGTAATTTATCTCTTAAAGGTCCTATGTTGCGCAAAATTGGCTCTTGTGAGATTTTAGCCGTGTTAGAATGTTGTTGCCACCTCAAAAGTTGTGTTTTGCTTCATTCACCTTTTATTATTAGTCTGTCTGCATCATCAAAGCTTAAAATACACTTTTTCACCTGTCAATGTCATGTAGTGGTGCTATTCAAGTTAGCTACATTTTTACCTTTTGTTAAGTAGATATTGGTAATTCCAGGACTGAAATTATCGAAATGATTTTAGTGAAGGTGCAAGGAGTTCAAAGACATAGTGGAGGACTTAATGTATCAGCACATGACTCAGGTGTGTTTGTATCGTCTTTATACACTTGCATCCCAGACACCATTGCACTGAAATATTCCACACTTCTTGCTCTCTACTTATTTGTTATTTCGTTTTTTCTTATGCAGGATTCAGTAGCTAGCCTTAAATGCGTGAATATCCGTGGACAACTGGCCGTATTAGCCATTAGCGCTTTGTAAGATGTGCTAAGCTACTGGGCCCATTTATCATTGTGGAGCTTATGCAAAAGTTTCCCCTGATTATCTGAGAGGAGCTCAGGGTGACACAGAGTGAACTTGGTGTTGTCGTATTGATTAAATAAAGGTCATGGCGTTTATTTTTAGCCTGTTAGCGGCGCTGATGCCAATGTAAATGGATTTGTGTGTGTGTGTGTGTGTGTGTGTTTGTGTGTGTGTGTGTGTGATTGATGAACAAGGAGCAGCATTTGGGACAGAAGCAGAGGGGGACAGTTCGAGACCATTTCAGATCGATCCCTCTACTCTCGCCACAATGACAACAGTATTCATCATCATTGCACATACTATGAACCTCTCCGGTCATATTACATGGTCCTGTGCAGCTAGAATATGTGAAAATACTGCATTACTGACAGTGACAAGAGCTCAGACTAAATATGGACGATTTTTGTGTTAAATATATGTGAATGAAATCAAACAAAACTCCACGGATGTTCTGGACTTACTGCTTAAGTATATCATGTAACAGTGTTTATTAAAAGCAGAAAAGCAGCTTAATTGGACTATGAGAAATACACCTAAACAGAGACTTAGGTTGTCTTTACACTTGCTGTTTGGTCTTACACTGAGATCGTTTTAGTCCCGATGTAGACCTGGTTTGGTCATGTTCTAGTCCTTTATGTATGATTTATTTTCAACTTTCCAAAGTACAATTTACATAGATGTGTAACATCCAGGGCCAATATACATGTACAGTATTAACATTTTACAGTGTACACACCTTAAAGCGAAAACAGAAAGAAAGAGAAAAAATGAAACAAAACAAAAAAAAAAAAAAAAAAAAAAAAAAAACCCAAAA
>KN521033.1:0-11982 GCA_000787155.1 Scartelaos histophorus | reverse complement strand
GCAAGAAAATAATCCTCACAAAGACAAGCGCTTGACTCAAGATCTCGATTTCGTTCTCACTCCAATATTTCCACAACAATCTATTAGTGAAATACTCTGTACTTGTAGCCCATATATTCATTCATTCATTCATATATTTAACATTTCATTTAGAGGGGGATGATACTGAGACACTGAGACCACCATTTGGGGGTCTTGGGCCTCTTGTTGGTAGAGTAAAAGGTGAGGAAGTACATGCAAACTGCAGGAATCAACCTAGGACCACCACGCTTAAGGCTTAAGGGCGACATCATAAATATTCTTTACGCTTTTTATTTAGATGTGACCAACACATCCTCACCTTTCTCATGATCTTCCGCCCATAAAACATCACTTTGTCTCTTTTCCTGAAGCGGTAGTGAGGTACTCCAGCTTCCATCTCTGAAAACACAACACATTTTATAATAACAAGCTGATCATTTATAAGCACACTGGGAAAAGTCTGTTTGTACAGTTAAATTGTAAATATTCAACTTGTACTAACTGAAAACAACAGGTCACTTACTTGACTTCTTTAATCTCCTGTAAAGTAGAAACACCACAGTCCCGACGATGGACACGACGGTTACAGCAGCGATCAGCACGGCCGTCCACTAAACAGAAAGATTTATTTATTATTTTTCACACGTAGTAATAAAATAATGCAATTTAACTTCACGTCATCTGTAATTTTCTTAGCGTCCAACGCACACTCCTTTAAAAGTGGATAAAAGTGGCCAATAGGGATGAGATAAAAACTGTTTTAACATTCGGATTGGACCGAAATTGGGAACATTTCTGAGCTATACACCTATTGAAAACCTGTATTTCCAAGCAGCATGAATAATATAACTGCAAATATATAAAATAAAAATTGTAAGGCCAAAATTGTGAACTGAACAGCACAATGTACTAAAATAAGATCTTGTTCTACATGATCTTGCAAAACTTTACACCAAATTATGGACACATACTAAAGAAAATTTAAGTAATTTATCCTCCACGTACAGTTTAAAATGGACTCACAAGAAATATATTTGCACCATGAGATGTAAGTGGAGGATAAATTACTTAAAGTCTCTAACAAACATGACCTTGTGTGTTTACAGTTGCCACGGACAAAAAATGATTAACTTTGTCAGAGATATCATTCTGGAGCTCCTGTTACACCTCCTGTTGCTCCAAAAACCAGTGCTACAACAACAGCAAAAATACTGAAGTGACCTGAACTGCAAATTGTGGAAAAAATTGTCACAAAATCTCATCTCATTCTCGCAGATCCAAGAGATAAATTCTTCAGGTCCTGAGAAAAGCGTCATTACCATATTAACTTCCGTCCTCTCCTCCATGAACTCCTGCATCTTGGCGGTGAGTTCACTGCCGAGGGGAACTCTGAAGAGGCTCTGCATGGGAGGTCAAAGGTCAGAAGGGTCAGAAAGTCAAAGAGAACAAACAACGGGCTGCTAAAGGCAACAGCGGCTTTCACAACATTACAGTCGCCATTTGTGTCACTGTGGGCCCAGTAAAACGCACAATTCTACCAAACATGTGCCCTACTTAAATAATCTGAGTAATTCCACTGGTACTTTAATAAAAATAATTGTTATGATGAAATAACTGGTTTAAAAGGAGATTATTTAAATGCATTTTCCCAAAAAATAGTCACAGTGCATATTTTAAAGGCACATTGTGTAACTTTTCTGGTGGAGGGTCCGTCATCTGCTTTTTTTAAAATATGGAGATGTCATTGCTTTACATTTATTCAACTGCAGGTGCTTTTATAGCTCAAAGATATGTAGAAATACAGGCATTCTGACGGTGAGAAACGCAATAACATTTACGTACATGGAGAAAAGCATTAGACGGACCTTAAACCAGAAAAGTTACACAATGCACCTTTATATTTGAACATATTTAGAAGCATTCGCACTAAAGAAATATAAACTACAAAACAAATACAAGACAGCATGACCAAAATTCCCATTAATACAGGAGAACAATAGTCTAAAATGAATTCCCATAGTCTAAAAATTGGACAAAATTAGACTTTGCTGTTCATTTTATTATGTCATATGTACTTATGAAAGAGACTACACTGGTCAATAACTGCTTAAAGATTAAATATAGGCAGAAAGTAACATTTATACTCCACAAATTGATTCAGTTTAAATAAAAAAAGCCATAATCTTATCAAAACCTATGGGAAACACCGCTTATACCTGGTGGACACATGAATAATCGCAACCTTTGTTTTGTTAATCGTAACTAATGAAACTGTGATTGATTTATTTAAATTTTATATATTTAATTTGCATCATACAACAAGCACACAGACATTAGACAAGACAGGATGTTACAATATGGAACAATACAATACAAATACATATAACACGTGTGGGAAGTTTCAGCATCAGTGGATATAAATATGACTAATTTGTGCATAATAATGTTCATATTTTAACAGTATATTACTCAAAGTCGAGAATAAAGACACCTATATAAATAATAAGTCTATACAGCTATAAATAGGGAAAGTAGGCACATAGGAACATAGTTAAGTTTGTTCATGTGTTGCTCGGATTTATTCATGTGCCCAAAAAAGCCTCACCTTAAATGACAGCGCAACGTTTTTGAAATTATGATCAAACAAAAGAAATTTACCGGATATATGCTGCAGAGCCCCTCATCTTCACTGTCGTCCATACCTAAAAACACAGGTACAGCGTTGTTATTATATGATTGAATTCAAACACAACCTAAATATATCGTTTTATCCACCAAATTTATAATGAAATTCCTGTTTGGGTTAATCTCATTATAAAATCCATACTGTCTGCCACTGTTTAATCATGAACCCCTGACCGAAAAATCTGGGACTAAGGTCAAGAAGGGAAAAAGGGGTCAATAACGTAACCAGACACGACAGCATGACTCTCCAGCAATAGACCCTCGGTAAAGCTCTGTATAAGTGCTCGTAAACACTACAGTGGAGCTGCTGTGACTCATCTAATTATTTACGACTATTATTCTTGCGCCAACTGATAAGGAAGAGTTTATTTAGACTGACTGTAGATAAGCTACATGTTACGGTGACTGAAAATAGATTTTATCAGACAGGTAGGGCTGTAAGGCTTCTTTTATTAGTAACATTACGCTTATTTTTATTTATTTCCTGAGTTAAACTTATGAAATGATGAATAAAAAAGGGCAGAAAGAAGAGAAAGTTTATGTAATAATTTTATGCTATATATCAAATAAAAGCATGGCACTGTGCTATTATTATTTCCATCATTATATCTGTTTTTTTTTGCTTATTGTAAGTTTTATTAGACTGTTTTTCTCAGTGGAGATGTTATTGCTTTGTCTGCAATGTTTCACAGGACGGCATTAAACCACGTGACAGGCCAGATCTGTGGAGAGGAGACCCCGCTCACTGTAAGAATGCATGTCTTCCTCGATATTGTTGAGCTATAAAACCAAGTGTAAGTGAATAAATGCAAGGTAGAACTGTGGAACATCCCAGTCGAAGCATCAACATCTCGGACCCTCCACCAGAAAAACACATTTAAATACATTTTTAAATATACCTTTTTCTTTTATGTCACTACATTTGAGTATCTGCACTTTCTACTCCACTACATTTTTGAATTGGACTGAAAAGTAAAAGTGTTTTTCATTATTATTTGAGACCTGCTGAAAAGCCTGAGGTTTTATTTTTAACATGTTCAAGTCCGAGCAAAAATATACAAATAAAAACTTTTATAAAATGAAATCCGATGCACCCTTTTCTAGACAATACTTCAAGACTTTTTACCATTAAAATTATATAAGACTTTTATATTGTATTATCAGAGCAATGGTCCTCATTTTTCATCTTTCCATCACGGATTGTAAAGTACACGCTGTATCTTTACGGCTTGTGATAACATGTGATTAGATTGTCTTGTGTGTTGTGTGAATGGGCGTTGAAACAAATTTAATAAAAACCACATAGCTTATCTGGTAAAAAACAGGATGCATTTAGTTATTTGCAATAAGTTCCTGTTTTAGAAATAACTAGACCGACTACTACTGTGCAACAGCTGTACAACGCACCTCTATAAATGTAATTACTGCTGTATCATTGCTTTTATTATTACGTATCATTGTTGCTGCAGAAAAATGTAAAATAAATATGTATTTATGCATCTACATACTGGCTGAAAGTTCAGATTTGACGTGGTGGTGGTTGAAATTTGTAATTGGTTTAGTGTCTTTCAAATTTCAAGTGTAGTTCCTCTCAAAAATGTACTGCATAAAGATATATAACATTGAAATAGTATCATGATAGTGGTAACATGGTCAATTTGATACAAAATAAGTTTACGGGTGTGCAAAAAGAGTATTTTTAGGTATATTTTATTAAATTATTTTGTTACAACTCAACAGTTTTGTTCTATGTTTGAAGGAAGAAATTCGTTTATGCGACACATTTGACATTTTGATGAGTAAAATGGGTATGTTTAATGAACTTTGCACAGGAACTGGTTTAACAAAGACTTTTAATGTCACAGCCATAATTTAGCCATAATATTTTATTGAACCACATCGAATCGATTTGAAATATATTATATATTATATTATATATCAAACTGAAAGTGTATCGAGATATGTATTGTATCAACAACTTCTTACTGAAATGACATTTTATTGGGGCAATTTAGACCAAAATCTCAGTCCACAACCATAAATAACCAGTGTGCAAAGCTGTCTGGGTGATTTTTTTTTTTTTATGTATTTTTTTATTTGTATAAATGAGGTAGTAAATAATCAGTACTTTCACTATTTACTTAACCCCTAATCACATGTAATAGGACATGCCCTGCCCTTTATTTAAATAAACAAACAAGGCGTCTTTCTTTCACCTAAACGTAAAAAAACATTAAATGCAATGTCACACATGTTGCTTTTTTAAATCTAATGCTAAATTTTCAAGCAAAAGTTGTAGGTGCACCAAAATAAATCAGCGATGTGTGACCTTACGCAGCACGCAGTCTCCCCTTTCATTCCGCTGTACATTGTCAACATGCACCCAAAAGCGACTAAAAGCAATCGTTTCGTTTAACAGCGGCCATAAATCATGAGGGAAATCAAAAACGACTAAATACGACACGTTTTTCCATAGTCAAATAAGCAAAAAACACTGCTCACGTACCTTTATTTGTCAAACTTTTTGTGTATACATGCCGCGTAGTAACGTAAAGCTACCGGAAACACCGAGACAACGGTTGACATCCGCACTTTCAAAATAAAAGTCATATTTTCAAAACCCACACAGATGAGTCATTATTTAGTCAATTTTATTAATCTATTTGTGAATTACTATCATTTTGCTTTGATATGTGAATAGTATATGCCTCTCCGTGTTTAAGAATGATATAGGTTTTCATAGAATGTTTTAATAATAATAGACAGCAACCATAAAAGTGGCCCCCAAAGCCTTCACTGTCTGAGGAAATGGGAAGTGGGCATTTATTTTAGAAAATATTGTGGAGGGCCTGGCCAAAATTTCAACTCAATTCTGCACAATATTAAGTGTATTTCTTTATTTAAAAAAAAAAAAAAAAAAAAAATAGCATTGTTTTGAAAAGATGAGTTTGCCTAATAGAAAAATGTCATTAAAAAAAAATAAACCTTTAAAATAAAAGCAATGCATCTTTAGTCCATGTATGAGGTAAAATGATAAAATATGTAAATTTTGTAATTTCAGATGATCTTAAACAGGTCGGTCAGAGTCAACCATAAGGCAGTATATGGTCTGGTGGAGATAGAACCATGAAGACACTGTTCTATAAAATGTTATGGAATCAGTTTGGACTTTTTCACTGGACTCGTTGTTTAGAGGCATCTCTTCTAAAAAACAAGAAATAAAGCACCTAACGAAGTATTAGTTTTATTTTGAAGTAAACCTCTCTTAATCGTCGCTAAGTCTGTTTCCTTTACACATGCGGGCACGAGCAGGGGCGGGGCCATGGGGCATAGTTCTGGGGGCGGGTCCTTGTGAGTATCTCGGGTTTTTATTGGTGGACAGTGATTCCTCTTGACCAATTACCGGCTCCGGCTTTAGAGAGTCCGTCACATTACCAGAACCAGGAGCCGTTCAAGGTGAGGCTAATATTTAGAGAGCAAATTTAGCTTCAAATGGCGAATAATAAATTTGTCGTGGGGGAAGCTTGTTTAGCGATGTTGTTGTTTATCCAAAAGACTAAACACGAACGCGAAAGTTGATATTGTGATGCTTAGAAAACACATGCGGGGGCTGATCTTGGGCACACAAACATTATATTAAGATTGTGCTGCAGAAAACGTGACGAAGATGTTCCTATTTTAACATCTATTTAAAACCATCTCTATTAAACTTGCACTATATAACATTTCTGGTGGAAGATACGTCACCTACTTGTCTCTATTATTATTACTTCGCCTGGAATGTTCCACAGTAGGGCATTAATCTAAAGAAACGACATTCTTAGTATGAGCAGGTTGCTTGTTTGTCTTTATGCTTCAGTATAAAGCCATACAGTGGAACATTTCAGCCAAAGCAATAACATCTCCTGGCCCTCCAAGGTTACATAGTGCATCTTTTGTAATAATAGTTTCTAAAGTTCTTTTTGGCTGATCCTGCACATGATCAATTGCAGTTAGTTCAATTAATACAGTTTGTAATTCATTGATTGTTAAGGTTGTTGGCAAGAATTATGGTTGTTAACCTCTGCACTTGAGCCAGCATAGAAAAAACGTGGAAAAGGTAGGTCTAATTCTGTAGATTTGGTGTCACTTTTATATTATTGACTAAAGCTATTATCAAAGTTTTTCACAATAGCTTTAGTCAATCATGTAATTTCCAGAAAACAAATTACCCATGGATGTAATTATAATGCTGCAATTATGCATCTAACTACCAGATGTTGAAAGCACAACCCAGAACATAGTTTCTTCTTAAAATAGTTACTTACTTTGTACACATTTAACACTAAATTAAACCTAAATTGGCTTCATTTCCTATTTACAGTACTAACCCAATTTTTTTTTTTCTTTTTCCAGGTGCCCTCTCTTAAGTAACAATGGGCGTCTTATCCACTTTGATGCGTGGAATAATACGAGGAGCAGACCGGATGTCAGAGTTCACCAGCAAACGAGGTTCAAGGACTCACAACAAAGGCCGAGGATCTAGACCCACTGGACGTAATCTCTCCAGCAAAAAGTTCTTGTCCATACGGCAGATGATTCCCGAGTTTGTGGTCCCGAATTTGGAGGAATTTAAACTGCGACCGTACGTTTCCTACCGCGCCCCCAGAGGAACAGAGCCGCCCCTCACAGCGCAGAGCCTGTTTGACGAAGCTGTGGCCCCTCAAATCAAGAAAGACTTTGAATCAGGAACTTTCAGCAAAGAGCAGCTGGAGAAATATGGATTTGAACCAACGCAAGATGGAAAACTCTTCAAATTGTTCCCGAAGAACTATGTGCGATAGGCTGTAATAAAGACTTTATTTGAGCTTTACTTTCATGACGTCCTCACTTCTGGCACTGTAGATGGTTTGTCAAAATCAAAACAATCTATGGCAAAACTGGTTGTAAAAATAAAGGAATTATGCTTTTCTTATTGACAGTGAAATTAATTTGCCTGATACACAATGGAGTATGTGCATGAGCATTTTCCTGAATATCAAATCTGTTTACTATTTTAAGTTAGTGGTCTATAAAAATACAGCTAGAGGAAGAAAAATGAACAGTCTGATCCACAAACTCTTTCAGTGGCACAGGTATTCTGGGTTCACAGAGGAGAAATAAGTTTGAGAAAGTTCATATTGTCTTTTACACGCTCTGTACATGTTTGAGCGTTACAGGTGAAGTTTTAAAAATGAGACCCCATTTTGTCTTACTACAAATACAGAATTCCAAAACTAAAATAAGCTTTAATAATCAAAGCAATCAAGTTCAGTAAGTCACAATTGTCCATTATTTACAGATGCAAATGAAAAAAGAATTTATTTTTGTATTTAATGTTTGTATTTAAATTATTATTCAAAACATTCATTGTCATGTATTACAAAGTTTGCAGCAGGCCTAATTCCTCATGGTCAAAGATCAGTCCGCTCTTCACTCCTGACTCCTCTTCATCCAAACAGAAGTAAAAGCACGATACAGACGGAGTTCACACCGATCAACGGCACTGAAAAATAAATAAAATGTTATTTAAACAAATGACAGATCAAGGCAGGATTTCTGTAGAAATAAAGAAACATGTCTTAATATTTCCCCGTACAGAATTGTTCCCTTATAGTTTTACTTATAGACGGCATTGTCATCCTTGTTATTCTACCATCTATAAAAAGATGAACTGTAGTCTTAGGCTATACCTGAAAGGCAAACACCACATTTAGTTATGTAGATGACCCAAAATGTCTAGTGGAACTTACAACACTAAACCCAATCACATTTTACACATCTTAATCACACATAGTTACAATAAACATGCAAGTAATTAAGTTTGTTCATCTCATTTGAATGGTACTTGTGAGTCTAGAATAATAGTAGAAAATATATTATAAAATATATTTTCTACTATAGTAGAAAATATATTTTTTATATATTTTTTTATTTTTTATCTTTTTATCTACAAGTAAGATAAAAAGATGTAGGGGGTTTGGGGATCCTGCCCCAAAATATTTTGTACAAAATAGGTGTAATTTCCTACATTTGAGGATTTTTGCAGAGGTTTTTCAAAAGTCTTATGCTATGATATTCAGTAATCCACTTAAACACAAAATAATAGACATAATAAAAGACTTTTCGATCTGAGGCATTTAACCACTTGTTTTAACTGAGTGGACTGGCTGTAGAACTAAACTGCTGATGAGATGAGAAAACTTGAATCAAAAATCTTGAATTAACTAATTTAATTGCACAGCCCTTTTTATTTAACTACTGATTTAACTTTTACTTTTTACTTTGAATCATTCTCCATCATGGGACAAATGATTCTCTTGATCGTCTGCCATTGCCACTCACCTCTCATGACAGTCCTGACAGAGCGGATTAGGTTCATCATCTGTGTTTTGATTCCTGGTTCATCTCCAAAGCCTCCAACTCCCTGGTCCACCCCCCAGCCAACTGTGAAGCAACAAAAACTTTGTTACAATCAACAATCTCACTAACAAGTCACTCTCAATGAAGGCCAATCATGTCAAAAGGCAACTAACCAATCTGCTGTATGTATCTAATCATTTACAAATACACTCTGAAGTAAATTTACATGCATTTTGTTAAATTGACCAAGAAATAGGCTTAACATTTCAATCTGAATAATAATGATCACCAAGGAAGTGACAGCTGCCATTAGCGAACTAGCTTCATTAGGCTATATGAGAAACAAATCACTTTCACGGTAAAAGTGTCTTACTTTTACTCAAAAATCGTTCTTCGTGTAGAACAGCAACGGCGTTTACGCACAGGATCGCAGCCTGGATCAGAGAATAAAGCGTAAAAGCCATTTTGATTGAGACCAGGGCCGATTAGAGGCTAGCCCTGTTAGCCCAGTTAGCTTCGGTGTGTTTACTTCTGACGTAGCCTACAGTGGCCGCAGGAGGTCAAACTAGAAAGCGCGCAAAGAAAAGTCGCATTCTAAGTTGTTGTCAGGTGGTTTTGTGAAAGCGTGCGATCCTCTGGTCTGTTAATAATAATACAAAAAGTAAATATAATAATAAATGTATAATAAGTAAATAATAATAATGTCATTTAAACACACAAATCAATGTTATTTATTATTTAGAGTTCATTTTATTTGACCATTAAAAAAAGCTCTCAGAACATGTACATTTAACAAAGAAACAAAATAAAGAGTAAAAATTAATGTTCAAAAAGGAGTAAGAAGCAGTTTATTTTAATCCTACTCCTACAATTTATAGTATTTCATCTACATGATATAAAGTAGTTAAGTGCATTACAGTGTAGCTTATAATTTATTCTCAGCTATTTCCATCTCATGCAATGCACAATATTTCCTAGAGCAGAAAAATATAGATAAGCAGGCCAAATCCTGGTTTTATAGTGGTATCTTGCACTAGTTTAGACTTGGTAAATTCCTGATTCAGACCTGTCCTGGTTTATAATACTACCCTAAATATGTAAAAATATATTCTGCAGTGCTCAAAGGTTCTGGAGACACAGCAATGTTATATTTTGTCCACAAGGGGGCGCTGTCTGCCAACTCAAAGGCCTGGCAGTGTGGGGTTTGTCTTTGTGCACTTGCTGCTCTTGGATTCTTCACTGGGGCCCAATTATCATTCATTAGTAATTACCCAAAACATGCTCAGGGGATTGTGCCACACCTTGACCAAATACCACTGCACTATGCAAATTTTCTGGTGAGGGATGCTTGATTTATGAGTAAAATATGAATGTAAAATGTGTTACTGCTGTTTGTGATGGTTCTTTTTTTCCCTTCTTTCATAGCCAGATTGTTATATCAATTCAATTTGCTCTTTATTTGGCAGCACATACTCACACAAAATTAGATTTGTTTCTTTAATGTAATTGTTTTCCCCTCAAAATCGACACAAATTAATATGAAATGGCTTTAGTTCAGTTTATTTCAGTCAAACAAGCATTTTCAAAACAATAACAGTGTCTATATGCCAGAAAAGAAAACTTAAATGGAGCAGATTTAATAAGGTCAGTTACAAAAATATTTTTGCACAGTCAAACACGACATACTGAATATCAAAGTGCATGAAACTGGTCAAACTGAACGTGCAAAAATGTGCAAAAAAGTGTGAGGTTCAACAGCTGATCTATACATTTTAAGTCGATTCCATTTTAGTTTAGTTAGTTTAGTTAAAGACTCAGAGCATCGAGCACCTTTATTGATCAACTTCTCTCACCTACAGAACAAGTAACAGAAAACTATACACATAAGCCCAACAATGTCAAATTAAATGTAACAAATTGACCAAGCATGACTATAAAAACACAAAAGCATTATATTTAATAAGTGTCTCCTCTTGGTGGGTTGTTGTGTGGAGCTACGTGTTGCAGATACTGAAACGAGAAGCAAACTGGAGACCCCGGCCTGACATGGACGGGCACAGCTTTAACCACAGCCACTCGAGAAGCTTTCTTGGTATTTTGAGGAGACTGACTGGGGAGAACCTCTTGCTGCACATGGTTTTCTTGTGGCGTTAAATCCGTAGTGACTTCCACAGCCGTGTTTGTAGAGAGCTGGTCTGGAGCACTGAGGGCAGGCTCAGGCTCAGGGGTTTGTGGTGGTTCTTCAGGGAGCGTCTGGAGTCCGTCTGTGGAGGTTTGAGGCTCCAGAGTATCAGAAGGTAAAAGGGTTTGATTGTTCACAGCGTCAGAGGGTAAAGCAGTTGTGTCTGTGACAGCGGGCAGGGCGATGGAGGCTGGCAGAGGGGTCGGTTCCATGATAATCGAGGCCTCTGTGGCTGTGGGTTCAGTCACAGTGGCCTCTGGGAGCTCTGGTTCCTCCACCTCTTCAGCCTCTTCAGCCTCTTCAGCCTCTTCCACATCTGCAGATTCTTCAGAGGAGTAAACTTCAACAGAATCTGACTCATCTGCTGCTGTGTTTAAAGACACCTGAAAATGCAGAAATTGGACCTTTATTTATCGGGAGATATTTTCAGTCGTTTCACTCAGCTCCAGCTCAAACTGTTCGACCAAATCACAGGGTTTAAAAGTTCACAGCTCATGATTCGTCTCGCACTATATGAACTACAACAGTGTGAAATCCTGTGTGAAACAGGTTTGATATTCTTGGTCGTGAGGTATTGATCTGAGCTTGTTCCCCCGTGTTTACTACACAAAGTACAACACATGATTAAGCCAAAACTCAAAATCACACAGTGTATGATTCAAAAGGGAAATTATTTGGCCACACCTGCTCAAACGTCACAATATATTATAATA
>KN521031.1:13865-25700 GCA_000787155.1 Scartelaos histophorus | reverse complement strand
TGCAAAAAAATATGAAAAAAAAAAAAAAAAAAAAGAAAAACTACTGTGTCATGAGAGAAATTATACCTGTCACTTAGGAGTATATAGCGTGTAATATAGAGTAATTTACATTTACCTTTACTACAGTCGGATGGTGCCCTGACAGTGGTCGACAATCCAGAAGTAAATGGATTAGACACTGAGGATGGAAGTGAGGCTACAATAGAGGATGAAGATATTAATGAAGATTTAGAAGTGGTTCATCCCACAGATCAATGGCAAACACTCAAACCAGGTAAAATATTTAAAGTTTACAAACAAGGAAATGGAAAAGCCTACGTTTTCTTTCATCAAACTTTTTATTTTTAGGCCAAGCTGTACCATCTGGTTCACACGTCAGATTAAATTTACAAACGGGACAGAGGGAGGTTCGACTGGGAGAGGAGCACTTAAAATACTGGACACGACAGCATAGGTAAAAATCAAATAATAAATGAGCTTTTAGGGAACATGTTTTGTTGATCATACTTCTTCCTCTGTAAGTTCTAGTAAGAATGAAGAAAGAGGGCCCTTTATTAACCCTGATGAGCTGAAAAGAGCTATGAAGAAAATTAAGGAAGATCTGAATAACAAAGACTCAAATCAGGTAGCTTTATATTATACTCAATTTGTTGTCATTTTTGTCCCATGTGCACAAATCTGTATGTTCTAAATTGTACTGTTATAATTTCCAGGAGGATTCTGTGTCATCTCAATTTCGACCACTGGAGGAGCTAAAGAAGGACATGGCTCAGCTGGATCTCCTTGTGGAAACTGATGTTCAGGTAAATGTATACTGTAAGTGCACTTGTACTAACCAGTCCAACAATATTTATTATTTTTTCTGCCATATTAATTTAATGTTTTATCGTGGCCAGATATTAAGACGACTCCTGAACCAGTTTAATAGCACCAACACCACAGAAGAGAAATTAAACATTCTGCATGAGCTGGAGTACATGGTGCATCAGGTGGGTGATTATTTATTCATCAAATAAGATTGAGATATTGTGTTCACATGACATTATAAATTATGTCATCTGGATATAATTGTTATAATGCAAATTGATCTGCTCTATTGTCATTATGTCTGTAATCACTGAGTCTTGTGAGCTTTAACTCAGGTTAGAATGTTGTTACCTCATTGTGGTCTGTTTGTATTTTTCAAGTTAAGAGCAACCTTTTAACTTTTGTTCATTGGCTGAAATTATCCAAATAATTTTAAATGAGTTTAAAAACACTTTTGAACACTTCCTGTATTACCACATCATCAAGGTGGAACAGAGTGTTTTTGGCAATGCTGTGAACATAATTCATTCGAATGTCCTGACTCTAATCTCGATGCTTTAGGTGGACAATGCCCAAAACCTTTGCTCCATGGGTGGTCTTGTCTTAATTTTAGAGGGTTTGAACAGCTCCGATTCAAGATTGCAAGAAAACTCAGCCTTTGTCTTGGGATCTGCGTTATCCAGGTAAACAGAAGCGATATCTGAAATATTTGAATTGTTACAATATTTTCTCATGTATTTTTCTTGGGACTACAGCAACCCAACAGTACAAGTGAAAGCTGTGGAAAGTGGTGCTCTTCAAACATTACTGATGCTATTGGCTACAAGTGAACATTTCCCTGTTCAAAAAAAGGTGATTTCTTCGTTCTCTTCCATTGTCTAAGCTCAAAACAAAACAAAAAGAAAGAATATATATATATATACATATTTTGTTTTATAGGTCCTTTTTGCTGTTGCCTCCCTTTTGCGGAACTTCCCATTTGCACAGCAACATTTTCTGTCAAATGGCGGTTTACAAGTAATGTCAGAGGTGTTCCGAGGGGATGGTAGAGGAAGTCTGCGAACACGGATTGTTACCCTGCTATATGACCTGCTAACTGAAAAGGTAACTTTTTTTATTTTTAAAAGAAAGTCCCACAAACAAGTGTCAATTGTTATTCCTTTATTGCTGTGTTGTATGCTAGGAGCAGATATCCAAGACCACTGTGGACTCTGTGGATCCCTCACATGAAGAGCGAGTGCGTCAGTACTCAAGCGTATCCTTGAACAAAGAACTCGTGGAGACAAACTGGTGCAGCCTTGTTCCACAGCTGCTTGATTCATCTGAGCATGATTACAGAGAGAAGGTGGACACAGTTTTACTGCTGTAACTTGTCATAGCCAAGTGCACTTGAATCTAACTTTTTTGTCTTTTTATTTTCTTCTAGGCCCTGCAGACTTTAATAGTAATGGCTCCAATGTGTTTGGAACAGTACCGCACAAATAGGTCTCTGTTGGCCTCTCTGACAAATTTAAAGATGCTTTATGAAGAAATTGTTAACAAAGAAAAGACTGTGGAAAAAGAGACAGAATATTTTGGGGAGATTGTTGAACTTATAGATAATCTCAAAATTAAAATAAGATGATATTTTATGTACACATATAATAAAAGTAATAAAATATTAACTAGGGTTTGAAGTTTTAGTGCTTAAAAGATACAGGGTGTAAGTATGTCAGAATAATAGTAATAATAATAAAAATGGCCTCTTCTGAGACTCTAAATTTCAGCCAAAGACATGGTGGGTTTTCCTTACAGGATACTAGGATTCCTTTTTTGATTCTTATTTTAATGTGGTTTTTGTTGTTGCTGTTTTTGTTTTGTGTTTACTGCAAAGGTCATGTCGCAAAGGTTTCTGTACAAAGGTGAAGTGGTGTAAAAGAGTTTACAACGTCTCAATCCAATGTGAAAGCAGTGACAAAGATAAGACTTGATATTCTAACAACACTTAACTATTTTCACTTTTGAATTAATGTGTCAGGTATCCCTGCTGCAGGTTTAAGGTTTTACTGCCTGCATGGAGTCTGTGTATCCTGGCTATGATGTAGGTAGAACGCTTCTGCTGCTGTGGAGTGTCTACAATGGAGTATAAGGGCCACAAAAAATTTATTATGTGGGCACTTGAGAAAGTCATAATTTTAGAATAAAAATGTTGAATTACCGAATTGAAGTACATAGTTTATAACCTCCCCCTGTGAAAAGGGCGGTTCTCTGGGTAAGCACATAAAATGGTGCAAGTAATTGGACAGTACAGTCTATGGATTAGGCTAATTAATAGTCCAGCTGTTTAAATAACGAAGTCTGTTTTTGAACAAGATGTTATGGCGCCCAAAACTGTATATAAGAAAGTAAAAATATATCTTAGAAATAAAGTAATAACAGTGAAATAATAAGTAAACAAAAAAGAAAAAAAAAATCTGATAAAATAAAATAAAAGTATGTTTTAGGCATAATATTGTTGGGCAATGAGGTATAAGTGTTGAAGGATCAGCCAAATATCTGAAAGAGACCAAAAAATTAACAAAACAGGCCAGGGTTACACTGTAATACCCACAAGAATACAATTTAAGGAACTGACCATGAACCACCTGGGAAGAGGCAACATGAAGCAGTTATTTATATCTTTGAGAAGGGATTAGCGACACATGTAGTGACAGCCGTCTTTTATGGGCCTAAGCCTTTTTTGTGTTTGATCGATAAGTATGTAATACTGAAAATTACTAACACATCCAGGGAAGCCTACATGTACAGGTCACCACTATACACTTTCTTGCAGTCAAAGGACTCTTTGTATTTAGATGAGAAAGCCAAAGAAAGTGTAAATCAATTTTCATGCACATTTTATGGGGATTTCTGTATTGATAAATATGATGAATGATCAATAACATTTGACAATGCTATTAAAGCTTACAGAGACCTTTTCTAATTTCTGGGCCTCAATAGTGAGAAGACTGTTCCAGTCAAAGTGTTGCTACTGCTCTGACTACTCTTGACTCCGCAGCTGCTAAAATTGTGGGTGAGATTAGTGTACGGTTTGTTCTGAAGGCCCCGACTATTCTAGACGTGAATGATATGGAAACGAGGGGTACTGATGTCTTAACAGCCAAAAAAAACCCAAAACGTTCTCAACCTTATGCTCTGAATTCAACAATTTGTGGAGGAGGAGAGGGGGATGCAGAACTTGCTCAGATCCTGAAGGAGAAGGCTGCTTGGATCAGTGGATGGATGGTAGAGAAAGAAGCGTACACATTATTGTCTATCACTAACCTCTTGGCAAACATCAAGATAGTAGAAAGTGATCTTTGTGGAATTGAGTGATGATCGAAACGTCATTTATTAAAGCAGATTGGAAGTGTGCAGGGTTTGTCTCACTCTCTATGTTCTATATTCTATCTCTTCACTGTAGTAGCCTTGCACCAGTGATGTGCGTATAACTGCACCTTTTATGATATTTAAAACATCAAGATTGTACCATCAGGAAACCAGCTTTACCAGGAGACTTTTAATATGCCCATAACCGTGTGTTTAGTGTTCAGCTCACCGGGAGACACTGACCCAAACCTCTGCTTTAGAGAATTACCTGAAAGGCGACCAGCCTGACGAATTTAGTCCTAGGGCTCAGGGCACTGAAAAGGAACAGTCGTATTGTTCAAAAGATGTATGTGATGCTGTGAGATGTAAAGCAAAGCTTTTTAGTGATTTTGTAGAGACCAAGAAAGATGAGGATATTGGGTTCTTTGTAGTAGAGTCAATGACATTTTTAAGCCTCCTTAAAAACCTCGCACTGTGACAGTGGATAATATTGAACACAACAGTGTAACTCTGATCTTCTCGGCTCCCACATTTGGGGTTTAATCTACGGGCTACAGAGTAAAGTACTGTGTGGATGGAGTAGAAGAGTGGGACCAGAGTCAGACTGAAGGAGAAGAAGTAACAGCCACTGATCTGAGCCCAAACACAGAATACAACTTAAGAGTCCGAGCAGTCACAGATGTAGGTCTGGGGCCTGCAGCTCAAGTTGACAGTCTCATTCAGACTTTACCTTGTGGCCCACCTGAGGAGCTTGAAGTATCTGCCAACTTCAGTGAGGTATCAATGCGCTGGAAGCGGCCTACAGAAGTTGGGCAAAAATGTTCAGATTTTGAGATACATTGTGGAACATGATGAAATAGAGAATGAAATGAAGCAAGATGTGTCCTGCTCTGAGCAGATGCTGATTTTTAGACTAGATCCACTTGCACCATACACCATTAGGGTCGCGTGTGACTGTGGTGACAACGGCACAAGCAAAGAGATCACCACTGTAACCAGGTCATGGCCAACAGAACCAGGTCATGGCCAACAGAACATCACCATACAAACCTGTGAGAAAATCTCTGAAGACTCAAAAATACCACCGATCTACAAACTCCCTATAACAGAAGAGGAGCTGGGATAATCTGGGTGCATTAGATATGTTTACGGTGATGAGTGCAAAGTGGAAAACCGCAGTATAATGCTTCTTGCCCACACACCTCTGCTGAAGTACCTCTGTCAGTGCAGTAAACACAGGTTCCCACCAGGGGGCAGCAGTGTAGTTGTCCAAAGGGTTCGTTGCCACAGAGCGAAGAAGACGAGGAGGAGGAGCTCATGGATCTATGATCATAAAATGCAACAACACAGCCTAAATCTGTGATCAAATGTTATATTTTCTGTCAAAAATGGCCTTAGATATACGAGTTCAAGCCTAAAGACACTACAAAAGAAACAGTCGTGTGGTGAGTATGTTGCTATGGCTATTGTTTTTTGTTTTTTGTTTTCCTTTACTATTTCTAGCATTTTAGCATTAGCATACTATTTTTTAATATTTAGATTACATGCTATATCTGTGCGTAATTTATGATCCTGTCATAGTACACATGCTCTATTAGTTCTCCCAGATCTACCCAAATGTACTTTTGAATCTGATTTGGTGATTAAAATAGCAAACGTGTTTTGTGATCCAATTTCTCAGGGATATGATTGTATTTGGTAGAGATGGAGTTGTCACAGAGAGACAGACTGTCAGAGCTTGTGGAGGAGCTGACTACATCAGGGCAGGGTGAACTAAACCAGGACAAGATGAAGGAAATCAAGAAGCTCTGCAAGTATGTCATTGCAAATATATCAAATATTTTTACTGTAACATGTTGTTTAACTTCACCACATGTCTTTTCAGGGTCTCTAATGACTGTATAGACCACGTTTACCATTCAGTTATGTCCCAGCTAAACCAAGAGCACGCAGAAATACGGTTTTCTGCTTTTCAAATAGCCAGTGAACTTTTCACTAGATCACATCACTTTAGGACATTATTGGTGGACAATTTCCAGGTATTCATTATTTTCTTAATATATTATAATTTGACAACCATTTTGATTAAACAATTTACTTTTAAAATTATATGTACATTATGCTATATACCAATTTACCTCATTTCATTCCATGCCCTTTGTTTACAATAGGAATTCTTAGAGTTGACTGTAGAGACAGACCTTGACCAGCCCCTGCCGCCTCCCAAAGACGTAGCAAAGAAGTTAAAATCTTTGGCCATTAAGACAGTCCAATCCTGGCAGGCATCTTATGGATCAGCTTACAAAAAACTGGCATTGGGATATCATTTTCTTAAGCAGGTTAAAAAGGTGAGGGATGAAAAACACAAGATCTAAACATTACAGCTGTGACTATTACATGAATTCTCTTTATTGCATTCAGGTGGATTTTCAGGATGCTGAGACCAGGACTGTGGCTGAGAGAACGAGGGAGGAAGAAAGGAGACGTCGACTAGAGCGCATTTATAAGGAAAAAGCGGATGCAGCTACACAAGACATGGAAGGTGAACACTTTTTGTATACAGCAATGCCATTAGCTGCATAACTTTAATTTTGTGTCACTCATTAATTGATTGCTTTATTATATTATAGACTGTTATGAGGAAATTGAAGCAACTCTGACTGAGATGGAGTCCTGCATGAAACTGCTGTTTCCGGAGTTTGAGCTCTCTAATGTAAAAGAGGATGTGGCTAACAGTATCTCTCCAAACTGCCAACTGACTGACATGAATGACCCACAGCCTTGTTGTAGTAAAGACTTATTTAATGGACCAAATGATGAGAAATTAGTAGAAAAACAAGCAACGAATGAAGAACATAATGGGGAAAAGGGAATAGAACTGCAAAAGCCAGATAACACAAGTCAAAATGGAGATGAAGATGATTACGTTGAAGAAGAGGACGAAGACAAAGAAGGTAGTGAGGAAGAGCAGGATCCTAATGAAGACTTTATACGCAACTCTGGGCTCATCTCGCACTCATACAGTCTAAATCTGAACTTGAGCTCTGGTAGGAGTCCCCTTAAGAAAGACTTAATTATGTAAATTAAAGCAATGTTCAATATCTTAATATGCTTTTATGTGTGTTATTTTAGGACTCCATGTTAAAGAAAATGAAGACAATGAGGCAGTTGTATCTACAGTTAGAGACCTGCACAGACTGATAACAACGAAACATCTCCCTGCAGTACAGGGATGGGTTCAGGTCTGTACACAGTACAATATTTTTATGTGTGGTGGATTAAATGTGTTACATGATTCATTTGGGCTTAGATTTTGACCAAAGCAGGAGCTGAGCAGAGGTTGTTGAAGAAAGCACTGGATCTCAAGAAATCATTGGAAGCTGCTCTACAGAAACACAAAGAGCTGCACATTGACTACAAGACCAGGGTGCGCAAAGTGGTGAGTTACATATGAGCCACCAGCAGATGGCAGCAGTCAGCAACAAATGAAAACAGCTGACATCAGAATTCAATCGGTTTCCTCAAGAATTTATTGAACTGGAAACCTACACATTTAAGTGACTTAAGTAGTTCTAATGTTATAATGGTATATTTTGCATGAAGAATCATGCATTGCTATTTACACACCTTAATATTCTGTCTGGCTTTAGCTCATGATCACAGTGTATTGTTTTGCCTTTAGATTTGATCTTTTTGTTTGAGTCTGTCATAATTGAGAGAGTAGGGGCAAAAAAAAATTAAGTAAAGTCATTTGAGAAAGGTGAGATAGCCTGCTATAGCCATAATACATAATGCATCAGAGGCAGAGACAAGAAATTGGGGAGCAAGGGGGAGGATGTACCCATTCATTCCCATCACTAGCACTAATGTGCCCCACGACTTGACAGCTGATATGTCTATCTGCTACTGCTCTATCAAAGCTCGGCATCATTCTCCCACCTAGACCTGAATGCTCTGATTATCCTATATCACTTAAAATTAGATAGCATTTCTGTAGGAAAAAGGTTTGGTATGTAATAATATTTAGTTGGTGACTAATGGAACAGGTCTAGGAAACCTTTTTAAAGAGTGAAACTTCAGTATTAAAGAGGACAAATGAATGCAAAGTGGTTTATGCTTTTGAAAAAAAGCTGCATAAAAGTTGTAGCGTGTGAATCCATCTTTAGCTGAACAGAGCGGCGAAGTGACAGTGACAGAGCGCTAGGCTTCTTGCTCTGCCTGGTTATCACTGTCAGGGACCAGTCTGCTGCACCAGCAGGCCCAGCGCCGTGATAACCACACAACTTACAGCCCCTTTATCATAATTAGCTTTTCCTTTTTAGCCTTAAAAGGCCTTCCATTACTGGGTCCTTCTCTATCGGGTCGCTGACACACCACACGATTGGATTCTCTCTCTAAGGGCCTTTCAATATAGTGTCCCATAACGGGGACTTGGAGAGAGAGACGGTAAACTGTAACAGGCTGCTATGGATGCTGATAGAGAGCCAAGTTCATTGAATGCAATATTAAAACACTGCATCTGCACTGAAAACAGAATATTAAAGTAGAAATGCTGGCTTCAATTTTGAAAGGCTTTACTTACACAGTTGCGTGTAACATGTCAAAGCAAATTTATGTCAGCCATGTTTCTTAAAATATTTATAAATATATTTTTAATTAATATAATGTAACTGAATAAGAATGAAAATGGCTATTTGACCACTCATCACATAATCTATTTTACAAAACATCCCCGTTAGGCCATGACATGGTGTAAGTTTACAAAAATGCATTGGTTGTGCCCAAGTTTTACGTAGCCAAAGATAAAATAGACAAATTTCTCAAATGAAATTTGCTGGGCTTTTTCTTCCTAATGTTTGTGACAGATAGAGTTCCTTAGTTTTTATTGTTACCCTGTGTGTCCTTATCCAGCTAAGGATTAGAGCTTTAGAACAAGCTAGCTTAAAGTGCTGCTACAAACAAGTGACAGAAATGTCAGAGTATATTATCTTCTGTTTTCTTTTGTTATTGATTTTTGGTCTAATACCAATCTTATAAGCATCTGTTGAGTGGTGCAATGAATACATGGCTCTGTGTTAAGAATAGGACAAGGCACACAGACTTATTTGAACATATCTGTTTTTAAGAGTGTATTCACTCACTCTGGGCTCCATTCATACAGGCCAAGGCCTTGTTTACTGCTGATAACCCATCTTATCACTGCACAATGGATGTGGCCGCCTGTTCCTGCACAGAGATAAACAAAAGAAACAATATCCTTTTATTTCTCTCTTCCACTACCACTCCTCTTTTTTGTACTTTTATTGTCTTCTTGTCGCTTAGTATCATTATGATCCATGCATGCATTTAGATTGGTATTGTTATTATGTCATTATTTGAATGGTCAACAAGAACAATGCCATTTGCAAATAATATTCACTGATTCAATAGCTACACACTTATGTCTTTCCTTCAGAGAAGTTTATAGTTTTCTTTCTGACTCATCCTCAGATTTTTTTCTCTGTGCCCCACTGTGGCTTCATCATTTATTTTTTTGCACCGGCCTTCTTATTTATAATGCATACATTACAAACTTCCAAAGGCATTATTTAAGAAAAAAAGGCTAAACTATATTTATACAAGGTAAGACAACTAGATTTTATTCAGTGCATTGAGAAAAGTTTTTTATGAAGATGTATTAGGGTTTGTGTGTGATAATCTGTTTACTCTAAAATAGTAAACAGCAGTTGTGCGGGGCACCTGTTGGTCATTTGTCTCATTTGGTGTCTTTATACAGTGAATAAAGATGCCTTTCAAATGGGAAGTGACTGATCTCTTTCTATATGGACTGCTGTTGTTTAAAGAGGTAGATGCATTGCAAAAAAAACAAAAATGTACATTTTACCTTGTCTAACAGTAACTGATGACTTGATTCAAAAAGAAAGTCTAATAATGACTCTTTTGATCACAGATTAAGACAAGGCGAGAAGGCGAAGTGAAGCAGACAGTTGGAAATAAGCCCGTTGACAGGAGAAGGTTGGGGAAGCTCTTGGTTGGCTAATAGACCTGCCAGCCTAGGTTAGCGAAATAAAGATGTCACCTTTTACATCATATAAGCTGACTGCTCCCCAGAGACAAAGGTTTGCGTTTGGCGTTATGTGGTAATGCGGCAGAAGAGGTGCGGATGCTACAGAGGGGGAAGAGGGAGGAGTTGGAGAGAGGAGCTTTTTTTCTCATTAGTGGCGGCCCCCATGGGATGCTCTGTAGGTAGTAATGAATTGGAGTGCAAGGTGGTAATAGAGCTGTGCAGTGTTGTTGTGGCCATTTAACTTGTGAATAGGTCAGACTGGAGTGGAAGCTTACGGCCTAATTAGTTTGTAAATATGTTCAAGTCAATCAGTGAAGTTCTGCTTTCTTTTAGTAGAGGCCATTGTATATTTAAACACTTCTAAAGAAGACTTTATGTGCCGTTTTAGTGTGCCAATGTTTTATGCTAACAAATGGGGCTTTCTCATAGGGAACATTTTCAGTTTGATTGATATTAATTTGGCCGTAAACAAGACAGACTGTTAATCATTGCCATTTAACACAAAAGAAACTGTAAATTTTCTTCAAAAGCCAACCAAATACTTTTCCCGACATAGGATTGGCTGTTGACCTCTTAAGCTGATCATTGACAAATAGAAATGACCAAATCTAAATCTTGATTACATTTTTGATTAATTGCACAGGCCTGCTCACAGATTTATTAAAGATTAAAATGTGTGATGAGTAATCAAAACTGTGACTGATCAATTTTAATGTCACAAAGAACATTGTTAACTTGTTCAGATGTTAAATTCAATTAAACTTTAAACCTCATTCAGTGCTGGTATCCTGGTTCAGTTTTAAAAAGAAAGTTGACTTTTTAAAATTAATTTTGGATCATTTTAAAAATTCTTAGAGTTCAAGTGTCTGGAATGTGATTGTGTTTTATATGTTTGTGTATGATGTGGGTGCTGAATGGTGCTTCTCATTTGCGTCTCATTGCTCTATTTTAAATAAACTGTTTGTTGATTATGCAGTTGTTACAAACACATTTCCATTTCAGCCATAAATGCACAATGGAATAATCTCCTTACACTGTGGTTTGTGAGAGTTCTATTAAGTTGTCAGTGAAGATGCTCCTCTGAAGTTGCACTCCCCTCCTCCCCTCTCACGGGAGTCCTCCTTATACTGAGTGTGTTTGTGTGATGGTTAGACTGCCCCTCCTCTTTCTCCACACACCTGACTTATGGCTGTGCAGTAATAATTTGCCAGACCTTGGCAGTCTGAGTGTACATTAGCATATAAATAGCAGATGCAATGAGTGCCCATCTCAGTCGACTACATTTAATTTTTGGTTTATAAGATTGAATGGGTTTTTAAACACAGCACCATCAAACTTGCCAAGAGACAAATGAAGTCAGAGGTGCAGTTGTCCGGGGCGGTGCCTTCGCATCATTTTCTAAGGATTAGAGTCTTATTTAAATGGGACGCATTAAGAGATGTTCTAGAAAGTGAGTTAGGAAGACACCTGTGGAGACATCATTTCTAACCCTATTACTGCACTTGTTTCAGAATCATTCACCTGAATAGTCCTGACTCCTCTAAGGTGTTCAAATCCACAAAACAATCCACACTTTTCCATGACTGCGTGTGCAAAACATTGCTAAAGTAGTT